>WURV02084001.1:0-20654 GCA_011762755.2 Epimenia babai | reverse complement strand
AAGATCACTCACCAGGTCTTTGAGTGCTGCTTCATCCGTTCGCGTCGGATCTGCAAGGGCCTGATAATCCTTTTGAAATTCATCAAGTCTGTCCAAATTGGCTTTTGAAGAAATAAAGAGTTTGGCCAGCGGCCTGTTCTCAAAAGATTTGCCGTGCTCTTGGAAGAAAACCTTATCGCTGGCCTTGGCGAGAGCCTTGGCATAGGCCATGGCTTCATAGGTCATCGTAATTTGATGGCCGAAGTCAAAACCGACGACTTGTTCTAAGGTGGGCAGGTTTGGATCGTATTGGGTGCCGGGGAAGGCAGGATCCTTGGCGAAGGAACACAAGGAAAGTAGGAGGAAACAAAGGGACGTTTTCAAAATGTAAGCCTCACAAGGGAAATTTCGATATGGAATACGCGAATTGCGAAAAAGCGGTTTCAGGCTAGTTGGTGATTTGCACCATACAAGGTCACTTTAAAAGGGCGATGCAGGCAGTTTTTCAAAAAGCATATTGGGAAAGTGTTGGGTGAGCCCCGTGACAACTGATTCATGGAAAAGATAATCGTAGCCGTCAAAGTGGAAATGATTGAGGCCTGCAAAGGGAATGGTCTCGTTTTGACGTGGGACTGGTTGCCAGTCGAAGGGAATGTCCGGAATTTTTCTCCGGCAAGTTTGGCAGGCCATTTGGGGAGCTAGGCTATGGTTATCCGATGACCAATCGATTCGGGTTGTCGGGAAGTAATGGAAATATTGCGGCGAGTGCGTTTTGGAAGAACCCTGCTTTGATTGACCGAAACTTGGTTCAGTGGTGAGCCATTGGGTAATTTCTACCTCTGCTTTGGAAACATGGCCCTGCAGCAATTGGGATAGATGATTACCAAAGGTTGCATCCCCAATCAACCAGTGATCGGCCATCATGGGTTGACCGCTCAGCTTGTTTTCCCAATCAAGAGGTTGATTGACGCAGATTTCCACTTTCAAAGTGCCTGCCAGTGAACCAAAGGGCAACAGACAGGTGTTGCAAGCTTCTACAACCTCATCTCGGTTAAGAATATATGCGAAGGGGGGAGTAACAATGTCCCGCAGGCGAAAATAAGTCATCAAAAACAACAGTGTTTATTTCTGTTCAGCCACCCCTGTTGAAGACTCTTCAGCAACACCGGCTGAATGGCACTTGGGTGACGGACAAGGCAGCTATCATACCATGGTGGTTTGACTGAATGGCGCATTTACTCGGTAGGCGGAGGATCGGTTGTCTCAGCGTCAATGGGGATGATGCCGAAAAAGGTTTCTTCTTGTCTGATTTGCCGATCGTATTGAAAAGGACTGAGCACGCGTATGGCACTCGGGACTTCGGGACAACGTTTCTGGCACATGCCGCAGCCCGTGCAGTTTTGCAGGACCTTGGGGTGAAAGTCATCATCAATGGTAAGTGCGGATTCCGGTAGAGGACATGCATCAAAACAAAGGGAGCAAATGCGGTCATTGTAGGTCATGCAGTATTCAGGATTCACGACGGCGCGGCCCATACGAATTTTTTCGATGGGAATGGGCTTGAGAGCGCCGCTTGGGCAGGCGGTAATGCAGGGTGTGTCCGGGCACAAATGGCAGCTTTCGGTCGCGGGATCAATGAAGGGGGTTTTTGCTGCGACCCCCGCGTTAGGCGGCATGCTCTGGATGGCGTGATACGGGCATTGCTGAACACACTCCTGACAGCGTGTGCAAGTGGCTAGGAAAGCCACTTCGTCGATGGCGCCAGGAGGGCGAATAGGGGCTTCGATGAGACGGCTCAGCTTTTCGTCTATTTGATGAGAAACCCCTTTCTTTAGAAAAGAAAAAATCTCACCAAAAAAATTTTTGCGACTGAAATGCTTATCGTCTGTCATGAGCTCACCCACTGAAGTATTTCCGGGAGCGAATCCAGGAAATACTCGTTAGCGGTATGTTTGGGTTATAGCCGTTTCGCAATTCTTGCGGCCAAACCAGGGATTCTTTGAGAAGGGATGGCGCAGAATGCAATGCGCACACCCAGTTTAAGTGGAACAAAATAAAGATGCTCTTCGGCCAAACGATCAGCAAGAGCGATGGGATCCTTTTGAGGGATGGTTGCGAAAAATCCTTGGTGATAGGGCATTAAAGGAACACCGGCAGCTTTAGCTTCTTGGTTGAATAACTTCCCACGATCATTGCAAAGCTTGGCTATGCTTGCTTGTTCCGTAAGCAATTTCCTCCAAAGGTTTTTATCGCGATAGAGTTTACAGAATAGTGCCTGGCCAAAGCGGTTGGTGTTGGACCAAGTACCGCGAATGGAGGAAACAAGCGTGTCCTTAAACGTCGTAAGCGCACTGCGGTCGTTACAAGACATCAGCAACGCACCGACGCGCATCCCATAGCGGGTGAGGCTCTTCGCGATAGAAAAAGCAAAGGTGAACACGACGTTATCCGGAAGAGTTCGAAAGGCTTGAAGTAAGTCTTTGTTGGCCTGAGGATCGCCAAACTCCCAATAAGCGCCATCAATCGTAAGAAAAAAAGTTTTGTCAGGATTGGCATTGGCCAAATTGAAAAGGGAGTCTTTGAGCTCGGTGACATCTTCACTTCGAAGACTGATGCCCGTGGGGTTATGACAAGGTGTGTTGATGATTAAAACAACGCGGTCTTGTTTAGGAAGCAACGCTTCAAGACCTTCAATAGCACCTTGAACATTAAAGTTCCCATCAGCATTGGTCGTTGGGAAAAAACTCAAGTTCAAATCTGCATCCCTGGAAATACCAGCATAAGGTGCCCAGAAATAATCGTGGGTAAGTACTGTTTGACCAGGCTCAAGTGCATTCCATAGGAGAATTCTAATGGCGCCAGTTGCACCTGCTGTGGCAATACATTCCGTAGGAATGGCGTTTTTTTGGGCTCCAAATAAATAGTCCGCGACATCTTCCCGAAACTCAGGAACGCCGGCTATCGGAGCGTATGGCGCGATTTCTTTAGGGGTGAGCATTTGGCTAGCTTCGTCTACTGAATCAAGCAAAACAAGCTGAGCGTCATCATCGAGCAAAACGCCGATGCTGCCATTGACGATGTTTTCAAAACCGATGCGTTCCGCAGTGGCTTTGGCCGTGGCGTTCACAGCAAAGATCTTGTCAGGGAAAATTTTGTCTTGTGCGTGGGGAGCAAGCAACCTGGAGCCATTCATAGTCACAACCTCATCCTCTAAAAAGCGTTGGCTGAGCATAGCGTGTGGGCAAGGGCGGTGCAAGGTCCAAAAAGGCATGAAAAAAATAGAGTGATTCGGTTGCGCTAAAGCGTTGGCTAAATGTGAGCTATAACCCTTTGGGGTGCCTTGCTTTTTGGCGGGGGGAGCTTTAGTATGCCAAATCAAGGACTCCCTTGATTTTTCATCAAAAAACACCAAGTGCGCAGCCATTTGATTCGTTCAAAATGCGCCGTAACATCGATAGGTAAGTGAGACGATTTATGACGAAACGCCGGGCAGTGATATGGACCCTGATGATTGGGGCCAGCTTCGTATCTGGGATTTCTTTGGCCCAGAATGATATGTATGCCAACGTGAATCTACAATTCCGTTTGGATAATCCAGGTGCTAGAGCACATGCAATGGGCGGCGCCTTCGTTGGCCTTGCCGATGATACGACCGCCATTTTTGCGAATCCTGCGGGTTTGACCCAAATGGTAAGTTCAACCTTTGTTTTGGATGTTGGGCACACGCGTCATGACAACACCATTCCCTTTTACGGCGGCGAAATTCGTCGTGTTGGGCTTCAGGATTTTCGCTTTGATCTGGAAAGTCGTGATTTCCCAAACGATGTGACGTCCATCCCTTTCATTGGCTATGTTCGCAGTCAAGCCCGTTTCAAATGGGGCGTTTTTTATGCCGAGCAAATTAATTTTAAGCGTGATTTTGAGACCGCTGGTGTTGGCATTCCTCCCTATTCGGGACCGACAAATACAGTCAACAACCCTTTGTCTTTGTTCAATCCAAGCAGAAATCGATTGGATTTGAAGTTGCGAACACTGGGTGCTTCCATCGCAGGCAAAATTTCCGAAAGAGTCTCGGTGGGCCTCACTTTGAGCTTTAATGACATGACCTATGAAGGTAATACCACCCTGGTGTTACCTGATATTGAAGCGCTTTTCCCTGATTTGAACTTCAATCCCATTGTCATTGAACAATTGCGGCCCTTTATTGGTGAGCCCGTGGGTGTTATCGATGTGGATGGGGATGATCAACAACTCGGCGCATTTGCCGGTATTTTTTGGGAGGCAAGCCCTCGTTTCGGAGTGGGTCTTTCCTATCAATATCAGCCGGAATTTGACTACGATTTTGCAACTCAAAACGCCGATGCCAATTTCGTATTGCAGGAAGGGGAGCGTGGCGAAGCTCAGTTCGATGTTCCCGACCGTTTTGCAGCAGGTTTCAGTTTCAAACCCACGGACTTATTTATTCTGGCTCTTGAAGTCGCCCGCATGCAATACAGCGATTTGGTGAATCCTTACCAAACCTTTTTGGACACCTCAAATGATCCTTCCAATCAGACTCAAACAGTCAGTGATACGACGGAGTATCGTGTAGGCGGCGAGTATATTTTTGCCGGTATGGCCTACCCTTTGGCGTTACGCGCCGGCTATTGGTATGAGCCCTATCATGCGCTTCAAAACACCAACCTGGACACCCAAACTTTATTCGGTTTTGAAGATGCCAGCGGCGACTTTGTTCAGGGATTCCGCCCGAATGCCTTCCTGCAGCGTTTCGAAGAAGACCGAAACCACATCACCTTCGGTTTTGGTCTGAGTTTTGGTCAAAATCTCGTTGTGGATTTTGCTGCAGATATTGCCGATGACGTGTCCCTTTACAGCCTTTCAGGAATCTATCGTTTCTAATCTCCCTGCGTTGGAGCCCCATTTTTAGGAAGAATATGATGAAGTATGCCTTTTCTTTTTTACTTTTTGCCCTCGTTGGTATTTCCGTTTTCGGGCAGCACAATAACCGCAGTGCCCGCGATCTACAATTTCAGTTCCGCAATCCCGGTGCGCGATCGCTGGGCTTTGGGGGTGCTTTTATCGGGTTGGCAGATGATGCGACATCCCCGGTGGCTAATCCGGCTGGTATGACTCGAACCGGCATTCGCTCGTTTTCTTTAGAATTCAATTACAATCGCCAGGACAACGATATTCCTTTTGCCGGTGGCCAGGTTCTACAAACTAACCTTTTTGAATTTGATTTCAACTTGGAAAACAGCAGTGCTCCCGAAGATACATACCAGATCCCGTACATGGCAGCGGTCTTTCCCCATGGCAAGATACGCTACGGATTCTTTGTCCATCAAGCGGCTAATTTAGAACGCAGCTATGAAACCGGACCCATTGTTATTTGCCATTTGAATTCGCCTTTTCATCCCAACTGTACTCCCGAAAATGCATCGCTCAGCTACAACCCTTCTCGGGACGTGCTTGATTTAGAGATGCTCAATTTTGGTGGTTCCTTTGCCTACAGCCCCAATGATCGTTTCGCAGTGGGAGTTTCAATTTTCTATAGCACCTTGGATTATCAGGCTGATTCCACCGTCGATTTCCGAACCGTGGTGGATATTGTGCCGGTTGAAAGGCTCGCGAGAGGCAATGACGAAGATTGGGGCGGCATTTTCGGGCTTCTATGGCGTGCTTCAAAAGAAATCTCTTTCGGTTTGACCTACAAATATCAACCGGAGTTCCAATATGACGCAACCCTGCGTACTGGTCGACCTTTGCCTCGCGTTCCCGAAGACTTTACACGGCAGGGCGATTTCAAAATCCCTGATTCCCTTGGTATCGGTGTCTCGTTCACACCTTTGGATCAATTTACCGTGAATGTGGATGCCAATCGCGTCTACTATTCACAGATTACCGATGACCTCTTGGATTTCACCCAAATTCAAGTCGCCGACGGTGAACCGAGCATTTCCCAAACCATGCCGGACGTTACCGAGATCCACTTGGGCTTGGAGTACATCTTTGCGGGTGCGGGAAATCCCATTTCACTGCGGGTGGGGTATTGGTTAGATCCCTATCACGCCGCGACCAATAATGTGGAAGACAGCCAGTTGCTTGAGGGCGATCCTAATCAACCCGTCGTACGAGATATCTTCTTCCTCCACGAGTTTGAGGAAGATGAAAATCACTACGCCTTGGGCATTGGCTGGACTTTGGGTCAGGCGTTTCAGTTTGATGCTGCGGTAGAGATTGGTGATGACAGCAAAAATGCCACATTGAGTGGCATTTATCGCTTTTAAAAATTAGCTTTCAGGAGCAGGCTTGCTTAAGCCTGCTCTTGTTGTTTTTCTTTTGCTTCCATTTTGCCGACAAAAATTTCAAATTGTTTGAAATGCTTGCCATCGGCTTGCAGGACAGAATCCAGCGAGTTGTTGCCGATGTGAATGACGCTCTCGTGATCCCGCATGTCAATATCGCCGATATCTTCCATGCGTGCCCTTCCTTGGCGTCGCAGGATGTTCTGAATATCCATTTCATCTAGGCCGTCCCTACGCCCGAGTGCAAGGCAGACCTGTTCGAATCGATCACTTTTCCCGGTGGCTCGTTCTTGGTGACGCTCTGGTTGTCTTTCTTGTTGAGGACGCCCACCGCTTCGACGATCACTTCGCTCGCTGCGATGAGAGGATGGTCCGCGAGACGGTTTTCCGCGGCCTCTGGAATCGCGTTTGTCACGGCGATCGCGGTCACGGTCACGGTCACGGTCACGCCGTGGGCCTCTTCCGCGCTTCTTGCCGCGAGACTGGTAATCGCGATCATGACCTTGGCTAGAGTTGTCCTGGCGGGGAGGTGGGTTGTAGCTGGTGATTTCAGCCGGTAGCTCCGGGCGCAAGAAGTTGGTTAACAAAAGCGGAAGTAGGGAACGGGCCTGTTCGTCGGACAACTTTTCTGCGAGGTTTGAGAACTCGTCACGAACATCAGCATCTCGTCCAAAATCAATCACTTCCAGTGCTTTGAAATCGTGTTCAACGCGGGCGGCAACAATTTCTGCTTCGTCCGGAGGTTGAATCTCCTGGGCTTCAATTTGATTGACGCGCAGGGATTGTTTCAATGCAGCCATATCAAGGGTGGAAACAAGTGAAATGGCTTTGCCTGATTTTCCGGCTCTCCCGGTACGGCCAGTGCGGTGGACATATGTTTCCGGATCGCCGCTGGAAGAAAAGATGAAGACATGGCTCAAGTTGGGGATATCGATGCCTCTTGCAGCCAAATCAGTGCAAACCAAATGGGGGACCATGCCATTGCGAAGCTTGAGAAGCACCTTTTCCCGCTGGGGTTGGCTAAGATCCGAGGACAGGCCCTCGGCATT
Source organism: Epimenia babai (assembly GCA_011762755.2). Classification (NCBI taxonomy): domain Eukaryota; kingdom Metazoa; phylum Mollusca; class Solenogastres; order Cavibelonia; family Epimeniidae; genus Epimenia; species Epimenia babai. The sequence continues at coordinate 13,321 of WURV02084001.1, read as the reverse complement.
GATGCCGGCGTTTGAAAGGAAAAGGTGAACCGACTTCACATCAATCTTGGTGTTACAGAAAATAAGGCTCGCTTCAGGTTGCTCTTTTTCAAGAAATGCGAGCAAGTACTCTTCTTTGCGATTGCTGTCCACATTGCAATAAAGATGCTCGAGTTCTTTGGGCGACATGTCTTCCGTTGATGTGGAAATCCGCGTGGGCTCATGCATGTATTGGTAAATGAGTCTTTCCACCGAATGTGGGAAGGTAGCCGAAGACATAATTGTCTGCCGCCGCTTGGGTAGGGATTTGAAGACGAGCTGTACATCGGGAAAAAATCCCATGGAGAGCATTTTGTCTCCTTCGTCTAGAACGATCCCTCTCACGACTGAAAAGGACATAGTGCGTCGTTTTAGGTGATCCAAAACCCGTCCGGGTGTGCCGATGACGATTTGGGCGCCATCTCTGAGAGCCTGGATTTGGGCGCCCATGGATGATCCGCCGTAAATCGAACAAATTTTGACGCCGGTGTCTTTGGCAATTTCACTGAGCTCGGAGTAGACCTGAAAAGCAAGTTCACGCGTTGGTACTAACACGACAAATTGAACCGCAGGTACATCCTTCATGACATTTTGTACAAGTGGAATGCCGAAAGCTGCTGTTTTGCCGCTGCCGGTTTGGGACTGCAAGACCACATCGCGCTTTTCTAGAAGGACGGGAATGACTTTTGCCTGAATGGGTGTGGGGTTGGTGTAGTTCTTTTCCTTTAAATTTTCCAGGATCTGTTCATTTAATTCAATATCACTAAAGGTTTCCATACAGGCTCCTCAACGGTTCAATAGATGGGGTGCGGCAAGTACGCACTTTAACAACTGCGACGATGACAGCTTGTCCGCCAAAAAATAATGCTGTCGGCTTGCTAAATAATAAGTAGAAATGATGCCTTGGTACTTCAATGGCGGTAACTATATCCAAAAAATGGGGCCGTAAACAAAACTGAACCCTTATCTCACCATGGTTTTTCGCTAGTAATTTTACGGCGATGACGTCGGTGCTTTGAACCAAGATCTGAACTTGAGAGGCATGAGCCTAACCAGGTGGTACCCCCGGGTGGAATCGAACCACCGCGCCTGGCTCCGGAGGCCAGCGCTCTATCCACTGAGCTACGGGGGCGTAGGCGCACAGTCTATCATACACTATTTTTCACAGTCTATCACTGTATCGGTGGGTTTCTATAAGCTCAATATTTCGAGAAGCTTAACGCAAAAAAAGAAATGTAATTCAACCCTGTTTTTATCGGTATTTATCATAGTGTAGATCAGGTTTTTCAGACACTTTTCCTTTATCTAGAAGCGCTTCACACTCCTAACATCCTTTATTTAAGGAAGGGTGTTGTTGTAGCTATCGAAAAAAGAGGACCCAGCCAGGCCGGATCCTCTTTGTTGAAAGTTACTGAACGGTGAACGAGCCGCCGTTGACGAATGGACCCCAAATTCCGTCATTGCTCTTGGCTCGAATGTGGATCGAGTAAGAGGTTCCGGGAATGAGGTCGGAGGTCTGCAACGTATGGGACGTTGCTGGATAGATAGGATTGGGACCATACAACCACGGTCCGCCGTGAGGTTGGACCACGATGTGGTAGCGCTCGATGCCAGGTGCCGCGCTGGCGTGATCCCACGTGAAGTTGATGGCAGGGTTGGTTTGGTTGACGACCAGACCGTCGATATTCTGCCCATTGATCTTACCGACGAAATTAGGTACGGCGGTGGGTGTTGACCCTAAAACCGTGACCGTAATTTGCGGGGAATCACCAATGTTGTCGCAAGAGTCCCACATGGATAAGTGAATGGTGTGCACGCCAGGTGTGGCGTTCCAGGTGTACTCATAGGGTGGTGCCAGATCGACGTTGGCTTCAGGCGAGCTGCCATCGACCACGAAGGAGACGGCAAAGACATTGACGTTATCCGTCGCCGTGCCTCGCAGCGTGATCGGTCCAGGCATGATCACTGAATTCGGTGTTGGATTGGTCACTGCGCCCGTAGGAGGCTGAGTGTCGTTATCACAAGGTGCACCGCTTTCCGTGATGGTGAAGGTCACCGTATCAGTGGCGACGTTACCGCACTGATCATAGCCCTTGACCGTGATCGTTTGCTGGCCAGCAGTGGTGAACCAATGGCCATGGGTCCATGGCGGTGCGTCATCGGTCCTGACGTTGTTGCCGTTGACATAGAACTCGACGCGGTCCATGCCGCTGCCACCGGCGTTGTCAGTCGCATTTACGGCGATGTCGATGAGTTGAGGTTCCAGTTGGGCTCCGTTTTGGGGAACGGTGATATTCACGGATGGTGCCGTGTTGTCTGTGGCGCAGGGATCACCACCACTGACGGTGACGGAAATTGAACTGGAGTAGCCGATGTTGCCGCAAACGTCGAGAATGCGAAGGCGCATGCTGTGATTGCCAGGTGTGGCGTTCCAGTTGAAGCTGTAAGGCGGTGAGAGATCGGTTGCTCCGGATGGTACCTGACCATCGATTTCGAAGGACACGGAGAGCACATTTACATTGTCGCTCGCTGTGGCCGTGATCGTGGTATTGCCAGGCGTCAGGACAGCATTGTTGGCAGGGGATGTGATACTTCCCCAAGGCAAAACGTCGTCGTCGTCACAGGGTGCACCGCTCTCGGTGATGGTGATCGTCACGATGTCACTGTTGGCATTGCCGCAGTTGTCATAGGCGATGGTTTCGATATTGTAGGTACCCTGCACGGTGAACCAGTGGCCGTGGGTCCAAGGTGCTTCGGTATCGTTGCGCTTGAGATCACCGTCCACATAAAATTCGACTCGTGCGACACCCGAAGGATCGGAGGCCGAAGCCGTGATGTTGATCAGGCCCGGATCGAGTTGGGCACCGTTGTTTGGATTGGTGATGCCGATATTGGGGCCCTGTTGATCCTGGGCGCAGGGATCTTCCACCGTGACACTGATGGTGCGCACGCTCTGGTTCCCACAATTGTCGAAGGCCTCGGCCTTGATGGTGTGAGTTCCGACGGGTGCGTTCCACTGTACATTGTAGGGGGCGGAAGAATCCGTTTTAAGGGTCGAACCATTGACGCGGAAGCGTACGAAGTCAACGCCACTACCGCTATCGGATGCTGAGGCACGAATCCAAACATTGCCTACGTTAAGCACCGCATTGTTGGTGGGTTCGGTCAGGTTCAAAGTCGGTGCACTGGTATCGGACTGGCAAATGGGATCTTGATCCACATTGCCCGTGACATTCATGCGCCATGTTTCCAGGGACTGCCCGTTGGGTCTTCTGGGGACGAAAGAAACCTGCCCGTTCCAGGTGCCGGCGTGATCGGCTGTCAAATGGATTGAGAAGTTATCCCAAAACACGGTACCACTGGCATCCGGTGGAGGGATGGGTCCGTTGGGTGTCTCGACGAGTTGGTAACCCGGCGGTACCGAGAATTGGGCACGCGGAAAAGTGAGTGGTTCGTTGGTTTCGTTGTAAATGCGGAAGTTCTTGCCGATAAAGCTTCCCTGAACGGTGGTTCCGAAGGGGAAAAGACTCAAGTGAGGCACTTCCGTGGCACCATGGGTGACGCGAATGCCGTCGGGACCCGGTGTTTGGGGGCCGACGCTGCCTTCCACATTAATAATGTATGGATTGGGGCTGTGGTTGGTGGTGTTGTTGATGCGAACTTGGCCATTGAATTGACCGGCGTTATCTGCCTTGAGACGCATGGAGAAATTGTCCCAATGGACAGTGCCGTTGGCATCCGGTGGGGGAATGGGCCCATTTGGCGTTTCGATGAGCTGGTAGCCGCTTGGTACTTGGAAGTTTGAGCGTGGTATCACCAAGGGCGATGTACCCTCGTTCCAGATGCGGAAGTTTTTCCCTACGGGTACGCCCACGGGTGTTTCGCCGAAAGAGAAATGGCTGTTGTGGTCAACAGGGGTGGTTGGACCGTGGGTGATGCGCATATTGCCAGTACCGCCTGGTCCGCCGCCAACGGAGCCGGAAACGGTGACGATATAGGGATTGGGACCGTCCACATTATGGTTGAGAGAAACCTCGGCGGAGAAGGTGCCGTGTTGACCGGTGCCCATCACGACTTCCAGTGTTTGCTGACCACCGGAGGGAATGCTGATGCTCTGGGAATTACCACCGGGGCTCAAGCTGAATTGGTTGCCTTGAAGTTGAGAGAGGGTGAGGGTGCCTTGCAAAGGTGAAGGGCCGAAGTTTTCAACGATCACCGTTTCGCGCACCGTGCTGCCTGGGGCTTGAGAATGATCTCCAAATTCAAGATCTTCGCTATGGAGAAGGACCTGGTTGTCGTTTTCAAATTGAACATCGCCTGTTTGTCCCGCGATACCGAACACGAATTCATCCAATTCAGGGTTTGTATCTTGGTCGAACTCAATGCGCACATCGTCTGAGAAACTCCCGGTGGATTCAGGTGCGAAAAAGACGGTGAATGATTTCGAACTCCACTGACTCAAGGGTCTTCCAAAATTTTGTGTAGGAATTTCGCCAATGAAATCGGAGGAGTTGACCACGATATTCGTGATGACCAGAGGTGAATCTCCCAAGTTCTCAAGTCTGAAGGTGTATCGGTTTACCAGTTCGGTAAATTCAATGGTTTCGGTGCCGTCACCTGTTAGGGTTATGCCTAATCCTGGCGAACATAGATCCGCGGCACAGGCTTCGATTTGCAGCCTGGCGGGACTACCAACATCGCCGGAAAGTCCGACGTGGAGTGTTTCCGAATCCGGCTCGCCTTCGGTTACTTCAAAAGGAAGAGAAAGGGTTGCCAGAATGTCTTCAGCGGCGACAGTGTTGTTGGTATTGTTCGTGAACTCGATAGCGAATTGAGTTTCGCCGTTTGACATAATGACAGGATCTTCAGCGCCAGATACAAAGCGATAGAATTCAACGCCGCTGATCACCTCTTGGTCCAACTCAATTTCCGTTGATTTGAAGCGAACCGGACGGTTTCCGTCGTTGGCGATAATGAACGATTTAAACTCTCGTCCAGTCAATTCCATGGGTTCACCAGGGGTGAAATCGAAGGTACCCCTAAGACTTCCTTTGTTGGTAGAGAAGGCTAGCGGAGCACCGCCCTCATCGAAAAGTCTGATGCCTAATATCGGTTTTAAAACCGTCGACAAGGTGAAGCTCATGACTGTGCCGTCGTCGTGAGTGAGTGTAAGCAAACCGTCATAGGTGTTGGGGTTGAGCGATTGCGTGTTGAACACCACCGTGATGTCTGCTTCCTGGGATGCATTGAGCGTCATGGGGAATCCGCCTTGCAGGCTGTAGCCTTGCCCGGAGATGGTGCCACTTTGAATGACACAGACGCCTTGGGTAATGTTTTTTACCTTCAGGGGGAATTCGATGGCTGGAGAGCTGAAGTATTCAGCACGTATCTCTCCTAAGGTATTCGCTGAATCAGTTGTCAGTGCATCGCCGTTGGGTTTCCGTACCAAAAGCGGCCCCTCGCAAACATCGCTGCCACGTTTGCTATTGCCCTCACAGGGGTTGCTGCTGCCGATAGAACCGGAAATGGTAAAGCTGTAGAAATCGCTCCATACGAATCCACCATCGGTATCGGTGACGAGGAAGGTGACATCGATGGAGAAGTTGCCCTCCGCGGTCGTGGCCTCGTCATAAACAAAGCTACCGGATAGCACGATAATGTCTCCATTGGGGTTCAAAGTGCCTCTAATGGGGCCGTCAGGAACGAATTCCAGGTTACTGCCATCCGGAGCAGAGAGTGTCGAGAAGGTGGGCTCTTCGATGATGACCGGATCCATGTTGAAGTTTTTAATATCGAATGAAATGCTGGTTCCGGAAGCGTTGAGTGAATCGGGTAACTCGTAATTGCTGTTGTTGGGAATGGCGGGGCCGGGGAAAACAGCGACGCTTATGTTGTTGATATCCAGAGAGTTTGAGCGTCGGAAAGTACCGGTTAGTTCGGCCGTTTCTGTACCGCCGTTACGGGCGACACCAATAAATTGCGCCTCATAAGCGCCCGCTTCTGCAAAGGGGTCGGCCCGGAGGGTAATGGGGATTCTTTCGGTGCCGCCTGGTGGTACCAACACCACGCCGAAAGGATCAATGCCGTCGGGATCTTCAACTCCGTGAACAAAGAAAATGGTGTCGATGCCAAAGGGCGATTGCCAAACGGTTTCAGTAAGGTCCAGAACCGGAATGATGAGGTCTTCTGAAAAGTCGAAGTTGGTGATTTCCAAGTCGAAATGATGATCCTGACCAAAATCGTCCAGCTCAATGTCAAAACCTGAGCCGAAGATTCTGAGATCCCAGGAAAGGAATTTGAAAGCGCCTTTGACGAAAAAGGAAAGAGGCTTGCCATCCACTTCGAAATTGAATTCGGCGGTGAAATCATGTTCCGCGTTGGATTGAGAACGTGCTCTGGTGCCCTCGGAATCGATATAGCTGGCAATGCCCGTGTAGGCGAAACCGTTTTGTGTGGGTCTAGGGTTGGTAAGAACAATCTTGATGGGTCCTTGGATCTGAACCCAGTTCATGTGAACCGCATCACCGGGGATCTCAAAATCGAACCAACCGTCCCTGCCGCGCTGGTGGGTACGACCGAGGTAGATGGTGTCGCCCGAACTGGCGTGACGTTCGACGGGCAGGGTGAAGGTTACTTTGGGAGACGTATCCTGGTGAACGGGTTCTAAAAGGAGATCGTCCCACCAAACAATAGAGCCAGCGCCACCGTCGTTGTCCAGCCGGATACTGAGTTTGGAGACGTTGTCAGGAACAGTGTATTCGAGCGTGAACTTTTTCCAGTTGGTAGTCGCACTGTATGTTCCCAATGCGCTGTTTTGGATGACGTTGTAATTATTCAATCCGAATATGCGCAATTGAATCGCAGATGTTGAATTTGCCTTCACCCAAGCGCTCAGGCGAACGACTTGACCCTTGGTTACATTGATGAGATCGGCCCCTTTTCCGTGGTAGGGCAGCGTATAGGAGTCGTTATCTGTAGCTGTGTGCTTCAGGGAACTCGTTCCCTTGTGTGCCTGGGTGGCGTCAACCGCAATGCTGCCTTTGGTAACCCTTGAAAAAGGAATTTTTAAGGATTCGAAACCCGGATTGGGGATAGCATTGAAAAGCGGTTCCAAACGCAAATCATCCCAGTAGACAGTGTGTTCTGCGTCGCGGTTATCGAGCCTTACCGCAACCTGGTCGTAGCCGGGAGGTGCGTATTGACTCACGTTGATTTCCTGCCACTCAGTGCCAATCGTGAAGGATTGTCCCGTCCAATAGGGACTGGTGGTTTGACCGTTTTTCAGTGCGAATACAAAGAGGCGCACCCGAGTGTTCGGGTAGGCGGCTTTGACCCAGGCGGTCAAGCGGTAGGTCGTATCTGCTTTATAGGTCTGTCGGGCGCTTCCGTTCCAGGGGAGCGTAAAGCTGTTATTCGTTTTTGCCTTGTGGGCCATGGCATAAGCACCACTGCGGACTAGGCGAGGATCGCTGGTGAGTTTCAGCTCGCCACGTTGAGCGCCATCGTTGAAACTGACAAGCGTGCCCATTTCAAAGCCGCCGTTTTCGAGAAGATTTGTGTAGGAATTCGGCGTAATTCGAATACCTTCGCTTATGGATCTTTGAAATGCCCACGCTGGGCAGATAGCTAAAGCTGAAAGGAAAGCTATCATGGCAAGCCGGGAGAAGCGGTTCCCGTATTTGTTAAAGGAATTACCTCTGATCAACATGGCATCCTCCTGTAATTATTTGCGAATGGAAGAAAACCTGGTTACTCTTTGTAGTGTGTGTTTTTATACGGGTATAATTATGTGTAAATACACCCCTTCTTATAAAACATATCCGAAACATGATTAGCTCCTAATAATAATGTTTGAATGATTTCTCTTAAGGATTGGTGGTTGTATAAGGTTGCACACGGATAGTGACGAAAAAACAAAATTCAAAATCCGGTTTTATTAAAAAAGTGATGTATTAAAACCTTATGTATGAACGCAAAGCATTAGCTAATATGGAACTGATACATTGTTTTGCTTATAGAAAAAATATTTGAAAAGCCACGAGTTCAGCAACAAAATAACTTCTTGCTGAATGATTCGTGTATCCCTTCATGTTTCATTTTTCTGAGTAGCATATTGCAACTTAGGAAATGACACATGATTATATGGTTGTCATCATAATATTTAGGAACGTTGTTGGCAACTTATTTCAAAATAAAGTGACCTTGTTAGAGATATAAAGTTTTCCATCAAAAAAGAATAGTCATTATTCAGAATATAATCACGAAAAAAAGTAAATGATGAAGAAAAAAGTAGCGCCATGGCGTTTGGGCGCTTCTTGTGCGCGCAGCCATATTTTAAATGGCAAGGTTTAGTCTTGTTTTGGCCTGATTCGTCCGGATGAGGATTCGGTTTTTATGCGCTTTCATACGTTTTGCGGGCAATAACCAATAGGCAATAAGTCTTGTAGCCAGATCTCTAATATTCCCTATGGGTACATGGTTACTTAAAACCAGCGAAATGCCAGAAGGTGTAGGGATGTGGTTGTTGTATTTCGCGGGCATTATTAACAAATTTATTTTTCTTTAAAGATCTCTCAATGGATTCGCGGGCTTTGAGTTAGGGAAAGGTATCGAACCAATAGGGCAAAACTTTTTCTCTCACCTACTTCTGGTTTTTCAGCCCGGGGTTTGGGTTTAGGCACAATAAGCAGGTGTGACCTGCTTGGCGATTGCCATCTTTTCACCTGTCCAAGCAGAGTTTCATCTTCTAAGATCAAAATGTGCATGGACCTTGAGGCTGCCTGATGGGCTGTTAATTGTGGGTCCAAGGAGTGATAGATGCGATATTTGATCTTATCTTTAAGTCTGTTCCTGGGTATAAGCCCTTCTTTTGGACAATCCCTGGAGCTAACAGCTGATGACTTGTTGCGCTTTAAACCTGCAGTTCTGGAGGTAAGCACAGGAAGTGAAGTGACCCTGCTTTTTAAAAATGGCGGCCGAATCGCGAGTCAAAAACATCAATTCCTATTATTAAAGGAAGGGGTTGATGTGGATAAATTCGGCAATGGGCTTTTGGGAAGTAACGGTAAACTGACACCCGATCTTCAAAAACAAGTGATCGCATCATCAAAACCTTTGGGGCCTGGTGAGACGGAACGTCTTGTTTTTAAGGCTCCTGCGCCGGGAACATATGTGTTTATTTGTGGATACCCCGGTCATCACTCAGTTTCAAAGGGGCAGCTTAAAGTTAAATAAGCAAATCGCTGCGTTGCGTTGTGATTTTGTTACAATACGGTATTCATAGCTTCATATAACCTGCGCCTGCATTTGCGTCTGTGGTTTAGACCGATGGTCCTAGGGTCTCATGCGCTAGGAAGAGAGCGGGGGAAAGGAAAGTCTATGGCCCATTCTGATGGCCACAAGAATTTTGAAGATTACCCTCTCTCGCGACAAGAATATATTTCAGCCATGGTTCATTTTTACCGTGGCGAACTAACACGAGCGAACACCTGGCGTATTCGTTTGGATACGACGAGTAACTGGGCAATTATTGCCGCCATGGGCGTTCTATCCTTCGCCTTCAGCATGGAGGATCACTCCCATGCCAGTATTGTGGTTGGTATGCTCTTGGAGATCCATTTCCTTGTGTTGGAGGCGCGCAGGTTTCGGTTTTTTGATGTTTGGCGAAATCGTTTACGCATGGTCGAAGAAAATTTTTACGGTCCCATTGTTCGAAGGGATCTTCTGAGTTCTATGGGTGATTGGGGTAATTTAGTCGCCGCTGATTTATTAAGACCACGCTTTAAAATTAGTTATTTGCAAGCCTTTCGGGCTCGCTTTTTACGCAATTATGCCGCCTTATTCTTCATCCTACTATTAGCTTGGTTTTTGAAAATCTTTTTACACCCCGAAACCACGAATGGAGCCTGGTATCATCGAATGGATATCGGCCCCATCTCATGGTATTACCCGGCGGGCTTGGTGATGGTTATTTATTTGGCTCTACTTCTGATCACCTTATTTGTGAGAAAGGTGAAATCACCAGAGCTTGAATACTGGCACCAAGATGTTAATCCGCATCAATCAACCTTGGATTTTTGATCCTCGGACTTCTTCCCACGGGGTGGCTGTCTTTTGACAATGTTAAAGGGGTTTAGCGTGCCGTAGTTGACCGGAACGGAACCGACAACGGCAGATCCTTCTTCAAAGGTGAGACCCAGCATGGAAACTGGATTGTCACAGTTGAGTTCCACAAATCCGAATCCTCTGGGCAAAAAGGTTTCCATATCCGGAATGAGTTGAAAGGTGGTGCCAAGCCATTTTCCTGAAGGAGGGATGCTCATCGTTCCCGCGGAAAAGGGACCCTCATTGGCGTTGGCGCCGTTGGAACCATCGTCATAAACCCAAATGTCGCACTCACACTCGGTGTCGAGGAAGTTGGTGACGGCCAAACCTCGGAAGCGTCGACGCCCGGAATCCAGGTCGAAACGATTGTCAAGATTCATGACAGGGTTGGTGCCAGGTTCTTGAGTGATAACACCGACAGTGGCAAGCTTATTGGGACCGTCAAAAGAGTGGTAGAAGGCTTCAATGCTGTAATCGCTGGCATTTTCATCTGCGAATGCATAAATGTGGAAGCTGTTAAGATCCGTGACGCTATCAAAGGACATGGTGAAAACTTCCAGTCCGAGGATATCTGCGACAAATCCCTGGTTTGACCAGGAGTTGCCGTCTGAGTCTGTAAATTGAACGACTGCAGGCAATCCATCTTCTCCATAAAAGTCAAAGGTGATGACCGTTCCGGAAAAGCTGTTGTTGCGAATGACAATTTCCGATTTCCAAACATTGTTGGCGCTTAGGTGTGGCACAACCTGATAAATATCGGCTTTTGTGGGCAGTGTTTTCAGCGTGTTGCTGCGGTAAGAATAAGTTCGTTGGGGTTTATCCTGGGCAAATGAAATGCAGGACAATAAAAGTAAAGTCAGTCCAAAGGCAATCCGATTTTTCATGGCGACACTCCTGGTTCGTCGATGCATTCCAACTTTTGCAGAAACAATACCACTGTCTCGAGCCGTTTGCTGTTAAACCCTTATGTTTTTTAGGTTTTTCTAAAATTTCAAGACCCTATTTGGGCAAAAAAACAGCTGATTTGATCTTTGAAATTGTCCTGAAATGGTGACATTTTGCCACCTGAAAACTTTGAAAGGAGAAGGGCCCTATTTTTGCTAGGGTAAAGATGGCTGACGATGCCGATCTCGGCTTTAAAACTTGGCAGACCATGGATGTGACAGGTGTTTGGATGAACATAGCCAAAAAATATGCAGCTCTGATTCTTTTGTTGAGTGCCTGGGGGTGGGCCCAGACGGTGACCATCGTTGACCCTGTATTAAACAGTTATGTCTCTGGGAAATATGAAATCATCCTTGAATCAGATGTATCAGATAAAGTGACTCGGACAAAAATTTTCCTTGATCAAGCGATGGTTTTAGATGTGGAAGGTTGGCAGCCAAAAGCGGTAGTCGCCTTTGGTGATGGCACCCAAATGCAAAGGTTGCAAGCAGAGCTTGTTCTGGCTGATGGCAATGCCATTCGATCGGAGATTATTCGAACCAAAGCATTGAGGGTCGATTATGTGGAAACTTCCCGTGCGATTTTAATTTCGGCAGTGGTAAAAAATCGCAAGCGCCAGCACCTGACGGATTTAGATCGAAATCAATTCCAGGTGTTTGAAGATGGGAAAGCGCTCACGATCCAAAGTTTCAATTATGAGAACCTGCCGTTGGATTTGATCATGGTGCTGGATACATCTTCTTCTCTTCGAGATGGCATCGTGGATTTGAAACGTGCTGCCGCGGCTTTTTTGCGTCAACTGAGTGCAACAGATGTGGTGGCACTTTTCGAAATTAAGAATCAGCCCCGCAAAATCCAGGATTTCACTGGAGATCAAAAGCTGTTACTCGGGCATATCGATGCCATGGAATCTCTGGGGCAAACGGCACTTTTTGATACCGTAAAATTAGCTCTGAAATCCTTGCCTGAAAAGCGTCGGGGTCGTCGGACGATTATTCTTTTTACCGACGGTCGGGATAGTGTTTATGAGGAACCAAGAGCCAAGGCAAGATTACTGCGAGAAGTCGTTACTGAAGCTCAAAATAACGAAGTAACCCTTTTCACAGTGGGCTTGGGTAAACGCATTAATGCATTAGCCCTTGAACGCATGGCTGAAGAGACTGGTGGACGCTTCATTTTCGCTGAAAACCCTCAAAAGTTGCCGGCAGCATTTGAGGAAATCGTCCTTGATCTCAAACATCAATACGTCTTGGGTGTGCTGCCTGAGTCAAGACGCAAAGGCTTTCACTCGTTAGATGTTCGCGTTACCAAAAGGGGTGCGAAGGTTTTTGCCCGCAAGGGATACACCTCAAAATAATTCAACTGATCAGGGCAATCTCTAGGATCCGTGCTTTGATATAGGACAATGCTTGAGGAAGACGAGGTCGGACATTACATGGATGCTTGGCAGCGATTATCCAGCATGAGTCTTTCTGAATGGGCTCTGCCAGGTCTCGGTCCGAAACGCCTGGCGCGTTTAGCAGGCGCTGGCATCGTGACACCGCTAGATTTGTTGGCGCACCTACCGAAATCCTATCGCGACTTTTCACAAACGACGGCGATTCAACGACTCCAACCGGAGATGCATGTTGCCATTGAAGGCCGACTTTTGTCCCTTCATGCCAGTAAGACTTACAAGAAACGCATTTCGCTGATCGAAGGACTCGTGGATGACGGTACAGGTACCGTGCGAGTCATTTGGTATGGAAAAGCCTACCTGAAAGATAAGCTCATCCCTCAGGAAACCTATCGCTTATGGGGCCAGGTTAAGCGGGAAAAGGCTGGTATTACGCTGGCGAATCCCAAGATCACGCTTTTAGAAGAGGAGGGTAACAGTCATTTTGAAGTGATTTACCGGCAAGCAGGCGGGCTCTCCAGTGACATGTTGGGTCAGTGGGTGAGGGTTCTGTTGGACAGAATAGAAGCTGTTCCGGAGCTTCCCACACAGCTTGCAGGTCAATGTGAGGTTCAACATTTCCTTAAAGCGTTGAGGATTCTCCATCAGCCCGAGTCTTTAACAGAAGAAAGTCAAGAACCGCCCCAGCGGCAAGCAGCACTTGCTCACCTAAGGATTCAGGAGTTTTTTGCTTTTCAAAGACAAATGCGGCGAATCATCGTTGCGAGTCAAAATCGAAAACACCCTTTCATTCGACTGGCATGGAAGACGTTGGAGCCATTCTTTGCAGCCCTTCCGTTTGAGCCGACTGGTGACCAA
>WURV02083890.1:0-20655 GCA_011762755.2 Epimenia babai | reverse complement strand
CACCACTGTGATCTTCCCTGCTCACTACTGTGCTATCTCCCCCCACCACTGTGTGATCTCCCCCCTCACAACTTTGCTATCTCTCCCACCACTTTGTGATCCCTCTACCACTGTGTAATTTCCTCGCACCACTGTGTGATCTCCCCTACCACTGTGTAATTCTCCCTCACCACTTTGCGATCTCTCCCCCACCACTGTGAGATCTCACCCCAGACAGTTTATACTGTATCATACAAGACTGCAAGACTATTGAAACAAGTATAATAAACCCAAGGATCCACATAAAATCAGGCCACATGTTTTCTTCTCAGACACATTGTTATGCGAATCCCGGGAGTAATGGTCTGTGACATTTGCATACCGCACTATAACGCCGCATGCGGAGCTTGTCAAATTACAATAAACCATTGGGGAAGACAGCTCTATCACAGGCAACAGTAAACCCCTCACAAATTTACTTTCCCAGTGCATATTAATTTGTGTTGCCACAAATTAATTTCACAGGTAGTAATTTTTGACTAGATCGATCAGAGCAACTGGGATAAAGTACTCTGCCCGAGAATACAACAGAAATATACATTTGTTTGTAGGTTGGTGCTACTAACTGAGCTATCCCCATCTTAACATGTACCCCAGCAATCTGCTGATTACCCCATCGCTCTATTACCCACTCTACTACTGTGTTGCTTACTCTATTGTTCTCCTGTCTACTTCTACCCCTCCATTGTTGACTCCAACAGGTCTCGAAATAATAAAATACGAACTTCTCTTTTAATGTTTAAAATGACATGATCATTAAGTAATAATCGTCATTCATTAGGCAATCATTACTCTAGGCAGCACAAAAATATCCACATTGTAACTATGTATGTACGTACGTACTTATGTGTGGATACACACAAGTTTGTAAGTAACAGGGTAACTGTACCAGAGCATCTTTTCTGCAGTTTGGCTATTTCAGCATGAAGGGCTTTGAGCGTATCCGCATGTTGCTGCTGCATAAAGAGAATATTGCTCTCAAGGTTCCGCTGATGAATGGACATGTCGCTCGTCATGATTGCACATCAAATCTGCAACAAACAAAAATTTATCATTCATCTAATTAATATTTCATTTACAATTATTTGAGAACTTATTAATGTGGTTACTCAAAGGATATCCTAACATTATCCACAATCTGTTGACAATGAATTATACTGATTACATGAATGATGAAATATTAAATAAATAAACATTATTAGACTGAAGACATTATTCCCAATCAGTTGACGATGAATTGGACTGATTACATGAACGAAGAAATATTAAATGAATAAATATTATTAGACTGAAAACAAATTAGTCTATTATTGACAGTTGAGTGATAGGGGTGTCGGACTCATAACCTAAAGGTCGCAGGTTCAAAACTACCCAACGGTTGACTTAATAAGTATAATACCCATCCCTAAAAGGGTTGGACCCTTGATATCATTTATCACGGGGTGCAAAGGTATTGTATCTGCGCTGAATAGCTCCTCTGAACATTCATGCAGTTAGCATCTAAGAGCCTCTATTGACTAATACATGGGGTCTATTTATGTCATAATTGAGTACCTTTTTTATCCACCACAAATTTCATTAATCCATATAGTATTAGGAAAGTAATTCTGTTAAAATTTTTTCTCAAGTGTAAGTGCAGCGTGTGGCCAATTTGCTTTTACATGTTACATGTGGCCAGCAGCTTGTAATAGATTTGAGGAATATATAAGCATAAATATGGGCCAGATATGATAGCTAGTTATTAAAAATGGAAGCATGATATCCAGTGTCCAAAGACAATTGCCGTGAACGCGTCTGGCGTGCAATTTCTGGTTAATGTGCCCTTGGCCTGACAAATGTTCCCATGCTTAAGGTATAGCCACCCAAAGTAATAATCTGTGAAATACATTGCAGGCGGGCTTATAGATTTGGAGATGGAGGGCCCTATATTCTAGTAAAGGGTTTTTCTGTGCATTTCTCTAGGCTAAATTACCTAAGGTTGCTTTCATAGACTACAACCTGTAATTCTTTAAGTTAAACCCAGTCTCGGTCCTAACCTGCGCTTATGCCTACAATAATTATTACTATAATCAGTTTAGTACCATGGCATTAGTGAGGAAATCACCGTTACGAAACTAACACTAAAAGTAGCAGACAGTTAATTGACATCCGTTCGTGCAACTTTCGAATGCCCATTAACTCTCGACCCATGTCACACATTTTACTAGTAATGTAACCAGCATCTTACTTACGGTTCAATCAGTAGTGATTATTGAGCCGGAGGCATTCGAATCATAAGTCACAAATCATGAACCCATTTTTAGGTTTTAGTTTTCCTTCGCGACGGTATTTGACGCGCAGTGCACTATGGGTAAATAAATAAAAATTCTGAAACTGAAAAAATGGCTCAATATTTTGTTTCGTTTTTGTGATCGGTATGGCGTCTAATTATTTCGACAATATTATTGTGTGGGAATGGTTAAATGATTATTTTCGTTGGAATCCGTACCCGGCGCATATAGTACAGTTTATAGAAGCAAATCATAAAACAACACAGCGCTGTTATTTGAAAAATGCCGATCCCGAATATTCATTGTACAAGATAGATTTTTGTACCAACAAACAAGTCCGTGAAATTAATGGTACGTCTGAAAGTGTCATTTGTAAAACATATATATTGCAAGCTTTTGACAAGTTCAATACTTATTGACCATATTAATATTTAAGTGTGTAATGTTGCCTAGAACTGATTGCCTTATGTTGCCTAGAACTGATTGCCTAATGTTGCCTGTCTTTTGTTGCCTAACTGTTGTCACAAATCCCCGAAAGCATATGCAACGATCACAATCTAACAGCATGGCGGTGATGTTTACATAGGAAGGCTAAATCAAAGAGAGCATGCCCGCGTAAGCCCTACACCGACTACGCTTCGGCGGGTTACAAATGGGTCGAGTCGTCTCATTGGGTGGGGCGAGTGGTCTGGGGCGAGTTGTCTGACACGCTGGAGATGGGGCGAGTAGTATGGGTCGAGGTGGGAGACGAGTGGGGCGACTTGTCCGACATTCTTTCATTTGTGTTTTGAAATGATCTAACACACGTTGCATCAATAAAAATACGCTACTTGCAAACATTGATATTGCCTAAACGGTGTCACTAACTAACACACACATTAGCACTAGAGGTAGTGTGCCTAGGTTTATATACGGCACTTAAATGCCGCAGCTTGCCGAATGATTATATACATCAAGGCATTGTTAAAAAATTATCTAATCTCATAGAAAGAAGACAATTATTTTGCACTAATTTGTTTTATTTGTCATTATTCCAAAGATTGAATGTCGATTCACTGTTGGACGGTGTCCTCAACTAGGGTAATTAGTAGGTAATTGATGACTAACGCCTCGTCATCGCACGTGTCGAAAAAATCAACCATTGTACACATATGAGTGCTCAAACTTGCGTTAATACAACCCCTCCCTTATGTTTTTTGACCGATCCGCGGACGACAAAATTCATATGATGGTAACACCTTTTTAGACTAACTGATATAATAATGGAATAAGATGGGATAGCAGCATTAATCTATACAAATAAATAACAATATGTAGAAGGCAGCACTTTTCCTTTTTATATTTGATTTTAAAAAATGCCAGCGGTGACATTCGTTTTAATCTGTTCCTCATATTTAACCGGGTGTCATTTTTATCGTATTATTATTCATTTTAATCAAGTCTCACATGTTATTGGTTAAACTGAAAATTAATCTTGATATCCATGGTAGACTATGATTATACAGATAATTGACACAAAATTTTAAAGTGACTCCTTGAAATGTCAAGCTGGGGACGTTTTCAAAATCTGTTGATTTGATCATGTAAGAACCCATATAACTCTGCAATTTTTCATAGTGTTACTTTGCCAGAGTATTATAAACACAAGTTGCATATTTCAGGCCGTGATGTGTCATTTCGCGATATCCGGCGTAAATTGCACCCACCAACGAGTCTTCCTGCCAAAGGCATTCAGTGGCAATGGGAGTCTGACAATGGACGCAAATGGCATCAGTTTGATGAGCAGGTGGCAGAGCTACTAGAGCAGTCATATGCCAGCAGACGGGTTAAAGTTGATCTGTCAGTATATCCATACAGCATGCCGTATATTATAAGTCTTATAACTATGACGCAAACACGTATTGGAACTGGCAGAGCACGACCAGTACGACGAAATATCAGCGAGATCAAGTATCCCTTGGCTGATAAAGAGTCTGAGACTGAGATTGCATCCACGGTTTCAGTTAAAACCGAAATGCCAGAAAATCCATTTATTGTTACAAATACATGTAAAAATAGTGGACATGCTGAGTCCATAGTCACTTCAGTGAGTACTAAAAATGATATAGTAGGAGATGTATTGACTAATGAAACAGAATCCAGGTGCAATCCTAGTGAAGATGTTGAAATAGTTACTACTTGCACCATAGATAATGAGCTGGAAACCACCACAAAATGTACCGTGAAAAGGAAAGGAAAACAATCCCTATGTAAAAATGAATCTTTCCGAAAGAAAAACAAATCCAGTAAGAATGAAGATTGGGCTTCGAAGTGTGACATACAGTCTCATGATTTGCTTGATCAAGGAAGAAAGATGACTACTGAATCCAATAGCATTCATGTTAATCCAGAGCCAGAAGTAGCATATCGAGATTCAGATAGTGCATCCATCAATGACGATATATCATCATTGCCTCATAAAACACATGCATCTAATGATGAAAATACAAAGTTTGCTGGATATGGTAGTCTTGGTGAGTGTATTTCTGCAGGTACTTCTACTGACAAGGTTATGACGATTGAGAAGATTGATCGTTCGTGTAATTCTGTCTCTGTCGATACGGGATGTTCTGAGGAAAATGAAATTGAAACAATATGCGGCAGTGATTGTGGAGATATGAAACATGAACTTTTGAATGAAAATTCACTAGTAACCATTAAAACTGAGCCGTCATGCGATAGTGAGCAACCATCTAGTGGAAGTCATTTAGATTTTGACAGAGCCAATGAAGGATGTGGGGCTACAACAAGGTTTCATAAGTTCAAACGACCCATTGTAAAAGTAGAGGCTGGGAAGAGAAGAAATAAGGCAATGGATGATGGTGTGATGAGTGGGGTGAAAAGTGAGGGACAGATTGAGGACATCCTTCCTCTAATACAGGGACAGGTGATCAAGGTGAAGAATTCTGCGACACAATTAAATAGAAAAATCAAAGGTGAGTTTTATTTTGCCTCCATCAAAAGCTAATGAAACATCTTTAATCCAGATTCACTTCCGCCTTTTTGTCAATAACAATTTCTTCTATAAGCGTAATTCACATTTCATTCACAATGTTATTATTCACATGTATTTTAATCATAAGAACATCACTATCCTCCCCAATTGCCTTGTTACTTGATTTTGCTGTTATCTCAACTATACTGCTGTTTCAGGCCATACTGTCAATTCTGTTTTGAGTTGTCACACAACAACTGTAGAGACTCCACCAGTCGATAAGGTTGGTTCTTGTATCTAAAGTATGTATAAACACTGCAGTGACACAGTTGGACCGTGGCAGGGTTTACTTTCATATGGAAAATGTGTCAATTACACCTCTCTCTGTCATCACAGCAATTGTTTCGCTTCGTCATTCTTTACCCTGCATCAAACATATAGGTAGTTTGTACATCTCTTATACGCAGTAAAGACATATAGGAGTATTGTGATATTATAGTCCTCTATATACATGATAATGTCAGCCGCATGCCATTATATATAGCCATGAGGGACAACAAGGTTTGGCTTCATGGAAATCACTTCATTTAAAATTTCAAATTAGAAAAATTTTGTTTCGACATTTATAGAGACCAGATGACAGCCTTAGCACACTTTCCGAATTTATAGACACCTTTTAAGACTAACTCTAATGTAACAAGATTTTGAACATTAATATTCTTATCAAGTGATAACTCGATCACTTAATCACTTAATAAAGAATATTCATATTCGAAAGCTTGCAACATAAGTCTTCCTAAAAGGTGTTTCCTTCATCACTAGACTAAGGCGGCTACCCCAACCTATTTCCAAACTCCAAAGTCATCTCAGTTTCCACAAAGTCCTCAACAAACAACACGTGACAAAATGCATTCAGAGTTTACTTTTTGATTCAAATGTGCCATATCGCCTCAGAACGTAGACAGGGTCTAGAAATGTCTGCCTCCTCAACCAATCACATACCAAACCTGTAGTCTACTGAGCTCAATCTTTTATATTACCATAGAAATTCTCTTTAATAATATCATTTGTCCATACTCTGTCCGTATAAGCTGTATATTTATTTGTATATACGCTATACTACCAATGTTACCATTGGTGTGACTATGGTTCTTGCCGTACTCTCCAGGACTGCTGTATTTGCTGCCATTCTTTGACCAAACCATCGATATATGCGGTGAGCGATCAAGCTTGTGGTGTTGTCAAGTTCACCAGGTGCTCGCACATCTATCATCGTGCCTGTCTTTGTCAACTCCACATCTCAACAAAATGTGTTAGTTTTGATCAATTAAGATTCATCTGCTTTTAGTCAATAACTGATTAATCAATATTTAATTGGAAGCACCAGTAATGGTGAGAATATTGTAGTTTTTCGGCTTTATTGTCCAGCAATTTGATTCTTGATTTATTTCATTGCTGTCCTACCACAGTAACTCTTAATTCATGTTATATGTGTGTGCGTGTATTTGAGACATTTTGTACTATCTCTAACATGACACATTTGTACACAGAAAGGCTACATCACGTGCAGCGAATGCAAGGAGATATACGGGGAAAAGATTGGTGTGTGTCCTCCTGGTGTAATGCAGATAGAGGTGCTGGATCATAGCCTTCCGGGGCACAGTGACTGCTCCACTCTCTGTGTTATGTATTACATCAAAGATGGCAAGCAGGTACGTGCTCTTCCACAATTCGCTCTAGTTAACTGTGTCATATAGACTAGTAGTTGGCATAGGTCACCCTCGTCAAATGTCAGATGAACCTCACTGTTAGTATGATTCTGTCTCATACATTCTAACAGTTGGTACAATTCACACTAGTTAGTAAACTGTCAGATCACGTGTCTTTTGGTTAGTATCATAGTGACTCGTACATGAGGTACAAATCACTTTAGTCAGCTAACTTTCTGTAGACACCTACATCTAGTGAATGTTGGTAATACTAATGGTTATTCATCCTAGATGATTAAAGTAAAGTGACTACAATAAAAAACACTTAACGAACAAGTTGAACTAGTTTTAATACAATAAGTGATAATAAATTTATCAACTATAAAAATGTCATTGTATGTTTGTGGTACAGGGCCCTGAGCACCCGAACCCCGGTTATAAATATACTGCCACGGCATTCCCACGGATTGCATACCTGCCAAACAACGATGATGGAAAACTGGTTATTAAATCTATAAGAACTATACCAATGAGTTATTCTTGTCTTGTTAACGAGGCTGTCAGTTGTTGCGATGAACATTACTGTATAATACAGACCCAGTGCATTGGTTAATATGTAAGTGGAAAACATTCATCGAAAGAAGAGTAGTTATCTTTTCAGATAAGGAATAAATCCCACCTATTGATATAATTTTATTAGCAACGTATCTCTTGATAATTGGATAAAATAATGCTAATGTGAGCCAATTCCTTAATCATCATAAATCGTGATGAATTCATCTTGTTAACATAGCAGTGGTATTAATAGAAGAGCACTGTACCCACAGCAGCAATGGCCTGATTCACTCGGTTAAATTAACCTTTTACAAAGTGTATCAACTGTGGATAACACAAACAGGTTACCCTCTTTATTACTAGGTTAGAGTAATCACTGTAGTACAAACAACAGGATGCCAACAGACAGCATAAAAATGATTATATCAACTGAGATGATGCTACAGAAGTCACTGTAAAACACTGAAAAATGCCATAACTAGTACACTGGTTAGACTGGATATTGAATGTGGGTGTCCTGGAATTTAAGTCTAGCAATCTTGCTTCTATACTACTGGTTGGTGCTTTATCAAATATGGCATAGTAATCTTTATTTGAATTGCACTGTCTACCATGATTTTTTTTATCTCGCGGATGAGGTGCAAGTAGATGCATGAGGTTGATCTAGTCATCAGTAGATTGACAGGAGGCCTGTACCACCCAGGTGCTATTGATGCTCGTGGTGGCGTGGAAGCGACGTCTCACCTTCACAATCGGTACTTCCACCACATCCGGGGTCACGGATACAGTCACGTGGAACGACATCCATCACAAGACTGAGTGCGGTTTGGCTGCGGGCGTATACGGATATCCAGATACCGACTACCTGACGAATGTCAAGGTCGAGTTGGCTGGACATGGAGTTACCCCGGTTGATATACAGGCACTGTCACTGAGTGATTTCATAACATAGTTACTAGGATTGAAACCAGTTTAAGGAGTTAGGTGTATTATCTTTCAAGACACTTGGAACAAGGGTGGAAAAACTAACAATAGCGTCACTCAACGGCACTTATGACGTTATCATTGGTTCGATATCGTCAGCCAAATGTTTTTTGTATTTGGGAAGAGATCGTCTGAGGGAGCTAAATCAGGTGAATACGAGAGGTTTGCGACTCGCCTTGCTATTTGAGAAGTTTCATTTGTCTAGCTTGGGTCATTTTTGGTGAGTCTTTGAACTTTTCAGACTACCCTCGTATTTTAGCCTCCCTGGAAGGTAGCGGACAAATCCAGTAAGAGCCCCAGTTATTTATCTCCCAAAGTCTAATAATGGGTTTAATTTTTATATGAGGAATAGGGCTAATACCATCCCCTTTGTGTAGCCCAATTTCTGTCATTCCGGCCGATAATTTGTATTTTACTTATCTCACTATCGAATAGTTAAAATTTCTTCCCGATAATTTAACGCACCATCATCACATTTATAAATCATTATCTATATGGCACTGTATGGTACATTGCATTAAATTCATGCCACAACTCTTATCAAGCATTTCAAATCCACTGTCAATGCTACTATACATATATAATGGTAACAATCACATGCACGTTGATTAATAATCTATTCCTTTAGTATAAATCATGAAATATATATAAATTTGACTAAAACTTTTGACTTAAATCAATAACCAAATAAGTATATTGTTATGTGTGCAGTTTTCACATTATGATTACAAAAAATAATTTTTACTATTTAAAGTAACTTGGTGTATTCATCTCGATTATTGCACTCTAATAACTTATTTGATTCCAGCGTGTATTTGATTACAGCATCTATTGTGTTGCATGGTGTTCTGTTCTGTTCGATCCGGTTGTCTCATTGCAACTGTACCCGATGTAATGACGTCGCTGTTAGGCTATCGGGTCATTATTTTGCGCTTTTCGATACTAAGGCCCACGTACATACACTGGCACACAGTAGCACTCCAACACTGAAAGACAGCCAGGACATCTATATACAAAATGAGAAATTATTTACACCGGGCATAGGGATACCTGTTCAGTAATCGACCATACTGAGGAAAATAAGAAAGGAGAAAGCAGGGTTTCCGTGCTTATTCAAGGGTAGTGAATGTCAGTGATAATAATTAAAGACTTCAGTACAGCAGGGGGAAAAGCCAGATTAGATTGGATTCAAGGCTGCAACTTTTCATAAAATAACACGTTTAAAAATAAAGTTTGACATTTTAAAACTGCATTTATAAGCTGCTTGTGCCGCTCGTCAAATGATGATTTAATGACACTCCACACAGATTTATTCTCCCTGTGTATATTAATTTGTGTTGCCATAATGTTACCCCTATATAGTAGTGCAGACAAAAAACTCATAGCATATGTATCTTCCGAAATTTATTGTTTTTTTTCTCTCTATTAGTAATGAAAAAAAGGACAAACCGAATCTAAGGTGAAGTTGCGTAAAAGCAAAGAGGTGATGCCAGTGCCTTCAGTAGCCAAAACAGCCATATTTTAGAGAGGCAATGGCAATATACTCAAGAGGGTAGATGTGCTTTAAGGTAATTATTCCCCCCCCCCCCCAAAAAAAAAATAACACTGGATAGGAAATACTAAAAGATTCTCTGAATGGAGCTTGAAGAATGATATACAAATGTTCATGTATCATAATGGAACAAATAGTACGATGGCATGGATTCTTAAAAATGCAATAACCACAGAAAATTACAAGGCTCGCTAGTATAAAATAACTATACTGACCCTAATCACAATAGAAAATAATCACTGTCACCTAAGTTTCTTTCTCCTCTAATTTAATTACATGATAAAGCGAGCTCTACATACATGTAAATAATAGGTCTACAAAGTAACAATTACTTTACAGCTGGGCTCTTCTGAGTTTTTACTGTTTACTGATGTATGTAAACATTTGACATTAAGGTTGTACCATATCAAGCTGGACTTACCCCACTGTTAGCCTGACAACCGATGAGTGTTTCCACCACTTGTACCTCACCACATGCAAGGTGTTGTTGCCGCGAAAATTACAGAGGATGTCTCTGAAACTGAAGTAAACGACATTGCACTAAAGCACTAAAGACACCTACCCACAAAAAGAGATGGCATATTACTTTACAAGAATTGTATGTATTAACTGTATATGTGACAAAAACAGGAGTAACATAATTAACATTTTTTGAGTTGATCTCATTGAGCTGCTCTTCTTACCAAGTGTGCAGTTGTAGTTGTTATGGACAGATGGACATTACTTGCTAAGAAAAATATGTAAATAAATTAGAATATAAGAATATAGACAATATGCACTAAAAAGACTCGGACTATAATAACAGATATGCGTCAGAAATTTTTATTTATTAATCAAGAAACATCATTCGCAACAAGCAATAAGTTCCAATAATGTCAATAAGGTCGTACGTTCTGAAATTTGTGGTAGCTACAATGGCCTTATGTGAACCTTGCATCTTGATGTCCACAGCTCCGAACGGTGAGAACAGGCTAGCGAGCTGTAATGGTATGTCCTATTTTAATATACATTTATTAGGATATAAAGTTACTCGTGCTACCTTTTGTTGAGCATCTTTGCTTATTCGAGTTGTTTTACTGCGTTCACATTATTCGTCTTTTACAAATCTTGTTTTACTCTAAATTATAGATTTTACCTTAATTTATACATGTTTCTGTTAAGTTATTCACCTCATAAGTTACGCATGTACACACTTAATGATAATGTTAACTAACTCCCCGTTTCCATGGTAATCTCTCACTTGGCATGAATGATGCAAGTAGTGGTTAACACATGGACCAACCTCTGATACACTTAATGGTGACTGCGACTTGCTGAGTATGTAGAGGTAGTCCGGTCTTTCAGGAACTGGATCTGCCTCGCCAAAACGCTAAATTAACAATGTGTATTTGGGATTTACTTATTAGAACATTCCTGTATTGACTGGATATGCCTTCCAGACAATATGCTGACTCGAAGGAGTCGATGCTATATATAACTTCGGTGAAAACCCCAGAATCAGCTTCCATACCACCATGTCAACTACCATGCATAATTTTTGAATCAGCACATTGGCAACCTAGGAGCATACCATATATATTCATTAATGATATATTGTAGTAAATGGTAACATTTCTTTTTGAATACATCTCTATCAGCGTACGTTTTTATGCCAGTAAATATTTTCCTACACCGTGATCAACGTTATTTTATCAAGACCAGTCAATGTGTTTCGTGGTAAATAGTATCGAATAAAGTTAAGTCTGGTAAACAGTGGCTGTCACTTGGAACTTACAATAAATGGGATGGAAGCTCTAGCAATGTTGATGCAGTTATGGTGAACCTTCAGGTCATGTAAGTATTCCCTGAATCTACAAGGCTGTATGTCGGATATTCTGTAACAAGACACACAATGTGTATGGTGGTGATTGCAGAGGTAAGGGAATGAACAGTTACAGAAGCAAGAGACCAAAGAACCTCAAGACGCTCACCTGATTATTGGGGAAAAAGTAAACAAGAGAAACACAGAAAGAAGCAATAAAGATGCGTGAATGTAAATGAAAACTTGAGAAACTGTCACAGAATAAACCAAAAACAATCTCGATATGGTTCATTTAACACAGCAATGATTATGTATGTACGCACAAAATATTTGCTATCTTATGTCCCAGGTGATGAAATATTTGACAAACAAAATTTGCAATTAGAAATACATAATTTATACAGCGTTGAAGGAATTACACAAAGTTTAATATGTATTAAATGTATTCCCTAAGTAAAACATAATGCTATATTGACTGTTTATAGCAATTAAGCAAGTTATGAAGTTGAAGATAAGTTATAGACAATAAAAAGTGTAATGTATGCGAATTATATGATATAAAATATAGAAACTCATATATTTATACAAGGAAAAATATACAGGTTTTAGTACATGCATACACAATGACTAGAACACAGGATGACCAATAGTGTGAAAATGTTATAATTAGTGAGTTAATTAGTACAGTCGAAGATATTCATGTGAATGTGGTAATAATGCTTCAATTGACAGTTAATTTCCTTTGATACATTTTCTTGAATTTTGGTACAGAATTTGAAGTTTAAATGAATGAATAAAATTTGAACTAAATTTTTCAATATCACGGTAAACTGAGTAAGAGTTTACACTGAGATATGCCTTGTCTCCCGTTACGTCAGTGCAGCGTCAGTTTTCAATGGATTGAGGACATTTATATCCACCCTCTAATACTACATAACCATCTTATGTGACAGACGTGAATCAAGGTATTTATCGGGCAGGGAAACACAAAATACCACGGTATCAACATAGGAGTGGGAGTGAACTCTTACTCATTCTACCCTGATGTTTAAAAATTTAGTTCAAATTTCATTTATTCATTCATTTAAACTTCAAATTTTATAACACCAGGGTAGAAAATTTGTATTAGTTCACAGAGACTTCAAAGGGATATAAATGACCTCAATCACCCCAAATCGAATGACTGCTAATACACCAACCAATTTATTGGATGTCCCATTAAAATGTATTCTGGCTCATCACAGTACCGCAGCAATTCAAAATGCTCACGTCCAAATTTTGGAGTACGTTAGTAATTTATTGGGAAAGATATCATCAATTGGTAGATAAATTGTAGAATTTGGCAAATGTATGTTCATTAAACCAACCTGATTTGTTGATAATGTCCACTATATTCGCACCTTTCCGAAGGAAAGCAGAAGTGGCGGCAGCCCGTGTACTATGTCTCCTGTACGAGTGTCAACATCTATACTAGCATAATACATTACAGTCCTAATCCACCGTTAATTAGTGTCCCGCGTAACACTTTGTGGTTTCATTGTAGTTATAAGTTTTGATGATTTTCTTAAATTTCTGGTTCTAGATATATATACCTTCATTGTGTTAAAAACAATGCCCAATCTTGTGTCATGTTCGTAGTCATTCAGTTTAATGGTCAATATATCCTACATATACCTGATTGCTTAAATTTCCCACAAATCTTAAATCCATATAAAGTCTCATGTGTCACTGTCATATTATTAATGTCTAACAAATGCAGAGATTGACATCGCTGTGCTGATACCGGTGCAAGAAGCATCACAGAACTAAATGTCAGATTCCTCAATGGTAAGTATTCAACCAATGGTGGCTTCCTAAAATAATTCAGTACTATGGAGATATCCGATCTTGTCCTATATCTTTGTTTGCTCATTCGTAGTATATATAAACTCCTTATGAAAACCTGCCAATTAAAGGGTCACAGCAAATAAATTTATTCGGAATCAAAGTCAGAAACAAAAACACATAGACACTGATGATCTAGCTGTATTTATGGAACTATATCCTAGACCAGAGTCAAACAAAGAAGTTAACTTAATACCTTGTTCCAATTACACTGAACAATTGTCTCTACTAAAAAGCGCCCATTTTCTAATGTACGTTAAATACTGTGTCGCAATACTTAGTAGAATCTCTCCATGAACTTAGGATAAGGTTCTGTATTTACTAATAGTCCGGATGCAATGAGTGAGTGCCAGGCAAATAACAGGCCATCAGTCTCTGTTTGGGACAAACTGCGAAAGCGTAAATTATATCATTAATCAACTGTATCGTGAACGCATCAACAAATTTTGCATCCATGAGGCATATGTTGTAATCCGATAATTCAAGCGAAAATCATAAACGGTCTACAGTATAATCGGTACAATGAGCTTCAAATTATGCTCAATCTGACTTAATGAGTCTCACTCAACATCAGTTGTCACATCATCGATGTTGACAGAATTTGCCATATTTATTTTGGCATTACAACCCGCGTCCACGACATCGGTTAAGATTCGTTTTCCACGTGTATGATAGTCGCATCTACGATGCTGGCAGCTTTAGCTGCATTCACGTCAGCGTTATTTTTGTTATTTTAGCCTCATCTACGATGTCGGCAGCTTTAGCTGCATTTATGCCAGCATTTGTTATTTTAGCCACATCTACGATTTCGGCAGCTTTAACTGTGTCTACGACATCAGCATTATTTTGCAGCATCCACAATGTCGGTGGCTTCAGCCGCGTCGCCGACGTCTGCATTAATTTTTGTCCGATAAGGAAATCCATTGTTGTATCGGGTCCGCGACCTCGACTTTAGTAGCAGACGATTTTCTACACGTAAAAAGTACGGTTGATTCCAAGCACACACTTACTGAAAAGAAAAATCTGTATTATATTGGAATCTTAAAAATATCATAATACAACATTTCAAAAAATTATAAAAATATTTGTTACATATTTCTTTTCTCTAGTTACTAGGTTCACCATCAGCCAAAAACACGTGTTTGAATAATAAGTACTTGGACCAGTAATTTTCCTTATGGCCATGAAATATAATCTGAAATAGGAATAATAGCCTAAAAAATAATTGACAACAATGGTTATGTCACATTATAAGTTATGTACGTTACGATGTTCCTGGCTTTTAATTTTAAAACTTCTCACTGCGTGCGGTCCACGACTGCTCCGAGAAGGTTGGAATGCAACAGACGCTGCACCGACGTAAGGGGAGATAAGGCATATTTCAGTGTGAACTATTACGAATTGTCTACCCTGATGTTATAAAATAGTACAATTTTAGGTCAGGAATTAGTCTATTCCAGTATTTATTTTGGTTATGGACATGGTGAATGATTTCCGTGTAGTTCTGTTGTATTTGACATTAAAAATTAGTCTGCCTGGTGTTAGATGTATTATGGGAAAAGTACCTTAAATTCTGTCAGTAAGTGTTAACAAATTTTATACATAAAAGTACATCTATTTAGTTAAATAACATTACGAAGATTTAACAAATTCAATTGCTCTAAAAACTGCTGTGTAGATGTTGGCCAAAATTCTAATATCTTTTTTCGACAAAATTACCAATTGGTCCAGGTGGGTAGGATAGTTATATTTCCCTATGTTCCGCAGCGATATATGAGATATGGCAGTGTAAGAGAACGGCATAAAGTGCATAGAGCCGATTTATGTAGTAGCATAAGCACCGGGGAGCTAACAATGAAGCAAAATTACTGTACCTTAGGCTTATATTATGTAGAAATGTGATGTGTGATGACAATTTCTGCCAACTCTGCACGTAAGAGTCTATTATTATAATTATTCAATATTATGAGCTTACTGAGAATCCTTGTACTTCGCTATATGTGCTAGCCTCAAAAACACTGAAATCAAAAGTGGAAGCAGGTTATCGTGAACAGAACAGTTTCACAGTATAATTGACAGGAAAAAATTTGAGACCTATTTTACAAATATGTACCGATTGCCTACCTGTAACAATAAACTGTTCCCTGTTTTCTTTCGGAACAAAGCATCTGTGATTTGGAACGACATAACATGGATAAACAAGAACTTTTCTATTATACCTTCTTTTTAACCACATCATCCCATCTCATTCGAATGGCTCTTCAATTTGGTTGTATATATTAATGCATATTAATGTTGCAGATGTAAAAGAATCATGGGATGGACAGCGTCAGTGTGTCAACATCCTTACCTCTATCACATTCGTGCCACATGACATCTGCATGAAATTAACAATTAATTGACAATGTGGGTTTAATTGTAGCACTGAGTACTCACCACATCCACACTGGAAAGCATCACAACCAGCTTCGTGTTGTTTACGCGTCTTCACTGAAACAAATAGGTCAAGCCTCCTGCCAATAACTCGACCTTGACAGTGGCCAGCAATAGATCTGTACTCACTGAACCATTACAGCTGGATTATACACCAGCTGTGTGAACCATGTATGGCCCCATATAAATCTGGCCCAAACTCATACTGCCATGTGTGTTCTTCTTTTCTGAGAAAGTGTTTTTCGTTTAATATCAGAGCTCAAAGATTACTAACCATGTATATGGACAAAATGGTAGAGTTGCTTCAAACTCAATTCAACATTCACAACTGCGCAGCCACCACAAACTAACCATATTTATCGTGGTTAGCTGGTGACTCAATGTCGGGTGAGTTCAAGATGATATGTCTGCCTTTGGGACTGCAATGAAGTATGTATTGGGGTAAACACAAGTTAGAGTAATTGTGCAATGTTATATGTGAAAAAAGTAGTTTTTCGCCTACCATGTGATCTATTGTGCAATTTATCAAAAATGTATCTATTATCAAATGTCTGACCATAACAACTGTTAACCAATCACTATCTGCCCGAGACACAATAACACACCTGTCAAACATCGCGAAAAGGCAGTCGAGGTTTGTTGTCTCTACGAGATCATTCGCCTGCATAAACTGAAAACGAAGCAAGGGGACAATCTGCCAAAATGAATAATAGTATTCATATTTACAATGGAAAATAACTTACAAGTGCACATTTCAACAGCTCCTCGAAACAGGCGTTATCATACTTGTCGCATGTCTAGTCACATAAGTATAAAAAACGAACCTGTCTCAGGGTGTAAGCCAAGTGTTTTGTGTCAAGTATCACTGGGAAAAGCTGATGGACATCTCTTTTATATGTGATGTAGTCATCTAAAATATCAAACCCCAGCCACAGGCCATGTGATACGTAAAACTAAATAATTGCAAAAGCCTGTGGAGTTTACTTATGCAATATTTTGCTCTTTTTGATCGTAATAATGAGTGCATATTTAATCATAAAATGAAATAGGGCATCTCAAAATCTTAGGACTTTATTAGTTAACCAAAGTTGTTTCTTTTTTGCAGTTTCCAGCTGCAATTATGTCAACAAAACGTGTGTGTATATATATATATCTTTGGTGTTATTACTTATGTAAAATGTGTCCAACAGCTGAAGTACATATATAAATTTCCTAGTATATACAATTCACTAAGAAATTTGGTAGAAATGTGTATATCAAATCCATATTTTACATGACTAATAACACCAACGATATGTTGTCTATTTAAAATGGAGTGATAGTGTAGGATTTTGACAATCACTGCCACACATTTTAAGCTTCACAAGTGATTGGAAATTGGTGATAGATATCATAAGAATAAGATATGGTTGCTAAGGAGACACACAAAATTTAAGAATTGGAGATAACCCGCTTTTAGTTTGTACATATTTGCCTGGTATACATGAAGATCTAAGGTATAAATAAGGATCTATGGTATAAACGAAGATCTATGGTATAAATTAAGATCTATGGTATAAAGAAAGATCTACGGTATAAAGATCTATGGTATGAATGAAGATCTAAGGTATAAATAAAGATCTATGGTATAAATGAAGATCTATGGTATAAACAAAGATCTACGGTATAAAGATCTATGGTATGAATGAAGATCTACGGTATAAATGAAGATCTATGGTATAAACGAAGATCTATGGTATAAATGAAGATCTATGGTATAAATAAAGATCTATGGTATAAACGAAGATCTATGGAATAAATGAAGATCTATGGTATGAATAAAGATCTATGGTATAAACGAAGATCTATGGTATAAATGAAGATCTATGGTATAAATAAAGATCTATGGCATAGATGAAGATCATCTATGGTATAATCGTTAATCGTGGTACATTGTGAGATACAGACCTGGTAAAGGCTTGTAAAATTTGTCGTAGATGTAAAGCAAGTCCAAAAACATGTTGTGACCAAGCAGGGGCTGGAAACACGACACACCAAGTGACAAAAGGGATGCAGCATTCATTACAATATGAATAACTTATAAACATGTGATTGCCTTAATCTGAAACAATACTACCAAGGACATTTTGAATCATGTCTATAAAACATCATGTCTATCATGTCATTTCCCCATGTTTTGGCACGACTGGAAGTACCCCAAATTAGAACCTGTATTATGTCAAACTGACCAGTAAAATTCCAGATTGTCAAAAATCAACAAGAGACCGTTGTGCGTATTTTAGGCTAACCTTTTTGTATTTGACTAGCATTCTGAATACGATCGTGAAGCCGAGCATGTCATTGAGTAACCTGTATGACAAAAGATAATCATATTATTTAGATTATTTTAGACTATCAGTTACAGTCGACTTCAGACTTCATTTAAAGAGATACTGTCTTCGCATAATAGTGAAATTTAATAGCTATCCTAAAACTTTTAGGAGAAATAAGTTTTATATTTTTCAACACAACACACTGCATTCAACTGAGATAACTTGACAATAATGATAACATATTACATACATAGATGAGTAGATTCACTTCATTTTATGTATTGTCTAAGAAATAACAAGCAACATGTAAGGAATAAAGCAGTCACTTTTCTTTGCGTATCTTTTCTGTGTGTCTGCTCTCCTGCTCCAGCTTATTCCGCTTCTCCTCGCTGACTTTTTCCACAACAATCTGCCAATTTTTAATAAATATACGAATCCATTGCGCAATACCCAGATGCATTGCATATTACACCGATGCATTCATAATACACAGATGCATTGCATAATACGCTGATGCATTGCATAATACAGAAATGCATTGCATAATGAGCAAATGCAGAACTATAATAGACCTACATTATAAATTATACATGTATCTAAAATGCTATGGGGGAAAATATTTTCAATATGTCAAAAAAGTATTATGTTTTCTATTTTGTATAGATATTTATTCATATGTTATATCTTAAATTAAGGTTAATATTTACTTACATCGCCAAATTCAGAAGAGGTGGTCCATACTGCAGGAAAGCGCTTGCGTATAGCCTTCTGTATAATATAGTTGTAGATGTCATCTTCATCTATAAAAAGGTATGATATTAAGGGGATTATTGTATTAAATATGATTATATTAACAGAAATATACTATTAAATGGGATAATATTAACAGGATTATTTGATTAAAGGGTTTCATATTTATGAAGATGCACTGTATTATGCGATTATGGAAACAAACTATACTAGGTGAAAGAACTTTCTAGAACCTAAACGATACCATTGTCTCCATAAATGACGAGGGTCTTTAAACAATTCTGAGCCAACCACTCAGCAACCAATGAGCATTTGTTCTGGATTTCTGCCTGACACAGGAAGTCACTGAGGATAATACAAACAGCAAATTAAAGGTTGGCACTGTTAAGCATATGAGCTAGAGAACAGTTGATGAATTAGTTAATCCGCATTATGCTGTTTATCTTTTCTTGTTTCATGTGATTAATACATACACTAACTGCTCTCTCTGAGTTTTTTATTAAAAATAATATTATAGAAAAAGGACACCTTTTTGACTAATATTTAAATTAATACGAGCTCCTATATGTCAATATTAGCTTTACTTATTCAAGTGCCATCTTCCTCATTGCACCTCGATGTTAGTTTATTTTCACTACATCAAGAGTTCCACATTACCTCTACCTTTTGTCGAATTACCAGTGTTTTCTGCTTGCGAAAGCTAGTTGGGTCCCCAAGCACTACATGATATGGTAGTCAGAATGAAGGCTAACCAAAGAGTAGGTCAAGTCCACTCAAAGTTCACTGTATATAAGTGCTTATTGTATCGTTATCTCACAGAATCTGAAAGTTATATTGACATGGCACCAAAAATGCAAACGCAAATGATGGATAGTTTTGCTCACAACTAAATATAATTTAGTTAAGAATAGGCTGATTACTGAGGGAATCGCTGTCTGGGTCATTCTTGGTCCTTTGGACAGTAGCCTTACCTAAAGTGAAACAGTTAGTTGAGTGGTAGGTGCACGAGGGTTCGAAACTGCCCACCGGTCGACATTTCTGCGATGATCCTCAGCAATTAATTTATCCTCGATTGCTGGAGTAAACCTGTCTCCAAAATGGGTAGATGCGTGATATCTTTGACAGGTTGGTATGCGGGTGTCGAAGGTATTGTATATGCGCTGAATATAGCTGCCATTAACAATCATTGCAAACCGCATCTGAGTGCCTTGGCTGATACTTACGGTATATAAATGTTGTACCTCACTTTTCTACCTTTAGCCCTCATGTGTTTAACACAACAATTTTATTAGCCTCACTAATATAAGGTGTGAGAGAAAAACACCTAATGTGAAAAACCCACCAAGTCTGGGCAGACAATTGACCTTTTTCCATTCACGCCACTGGTTCCAG
>WURV02083779.1:0-20662 GCA_011762755.2 Epimenia babai | reverse complement strand
GATACTTACTTAAGTATACGAGTTGAGAAAGAATCAGGAGATATTCATATTAGATATATTTCATTTAAAGATCAATTTGATTTAGATGAAGGAAATATTGATAAGAAAGATTTGAATGTTTCTGAGATTAAATTTCAGGGATTAGGGCATTACTTG
The DNA here is from genome assembly GCA_011762755.2 of Epimenia babai. Taxonomy (NCBI): domain Eukaryota; kingdom Metazoa; phylum Mollusca; class Solenogastres; order Cavibelonia; family Epimeniidae; genus Epimenia; species Epimenia babai. The sequence goes on along the minus strand of WURV02083779.1, from coordinate 20,506 downwards.
CATCCACCTTATAAAGATCTTTTACAAGCACCCATCCATAAAAATGCAACACCTGAAAAAGAAAATATGCATGGCCGCTTAATTGAAGATATTTTAACTTTTGCGTTTGTTTCTAAACATCTTGGATTTGAAGCTGTTGAGGAAGACGTAGCAATGCCGATGAACTTTGATCAAGGTTTAGAAGGTTCTATAGATTTAAATGATGATGAAGTTGAAGGTATCGTTGCTAATTTAGATTTTAGAAATATAAAATCAAGAAATGCTCGAATTCAAAGGATTGTAAACAGAGCAACAAGTATAGGTGTTACAGAGAATCAACTTAAACGAATTAAGACAGATGTTAATCAAAGAATTGTCAGGTTTAGAAAGTTGTATGAGGATGATTATAATGAAACAAACTTTAGGTTAAAGTTTGGAAAAGAGAGAGATCGATTATTATATGTTTTTAGTCAATCCAACTATCATGATCACATTAAAAGCTCTTTGAATTGGACTCATAAAAGTATTGCAACTCAAACAAGAGGCTCAGATTATGCTCCAGCCCGTATGAGCGCAGGACAAGCAGACGTTATTATTGATATTTTAGGTGAAGCAATGTTTCTTGAGGTTATCATGCAATTACACCGTTCTGAGTTTAGAGAAACTTCTTTTGATGATTTTGATATAAGTGCGGGACACATTGTTATTGAAGTGATTGATGCAGCAGCAGCTAAATTAAAAGGTATTTATTCAATTCCCGGATTAGCTTTTCGTAAAATTAAAAATGCACCTAGTTGGTTAAAGAATAAACTTTCTAAAAATAGCGTTATCATTGAGTCTAAAATTAATGACCAAAGGCTTGCGGAAATTGTAGAAACATTAGCAGGGAAAAATTCAAATACCGCAACAAGCCCAGAGTTTCATTTCAATATGACACATCTTAGTTTAGGCGAGTGGAAACTTTTATCAGAAGAACTTTCAGTGGTTCTGGGACTTATTGTTCAATTGAATGCCAAAGTATTTTTCAATGTAAGTTCTCATGAAAGAGGGGAAATTGAGAATTTGATTAAGAAGGCAATGAAAGAAAGTCAGGTTTATATTCATGAGAAACAATTAGGTTTTATTCCTATAGAAGGTAAAGATCCATTTGCAAGTTTGAAAGGAAAAAGAAAAGTTGATGCTATTGCATCTGGAGATAGAGATGATTTATTAACAGCAAGAAATCAAGCAGTTCGTTGGCAGTTGGGCCGTGAAGAGTTTGATGCGCGTGTTGAAGCTGCTGATTTAGCTGTTGTTCTTTTAAAGTCAATAGAAGGTAAACTGAGATGGATGGATGCCCCAAGACAGCCATTAGCTTTTCAAGCAATGTTTAAGCGTGTTCTAGATGCTATGTTAGCTTCAGCTCAAATTGCAATTTCAGCATAATAGATCTAACATTTTTATGCTTTTCATTTTCCCAGAAATCAGTATAATCGCACATTCTTGCGATGGAATTAAGTCTCCATCGTCTAGAGTTCGCTCTAGGACAAAAGGATTTAGCATCCAGGCTTGCCTGGATAAATTAACAATTTGGAAAAAATCGATGGAATTAAGTCCCCATCGTCTAGGCCGGTCTAGGACACCTGGTTTTCATCCAGGCAACAGGGGTTCAAATCCCCTTGGGGACGCCATAAATGAGACCGTAACTTATGAAATGTAATTTCATAAGTTACATGGTCGAATATATCCAGAATGTAAATAGCATTCTGGGAAAAAACCAACGCTTTTGTGTTGGTTTTATTTGTTTTGAGAGGTGATTTGAACCGATATCAAATCCCGAGCGAATACGGAAGTGTTCTGCTTCCGAGAGCCTGCCATAAACCAAGAGGTTTTGGCCTGGGGACGTCAATATTTTGAAAAAAGCCAGCATTTTTGTGTTGGCTTTTTTTCGTTTTAACCATTTTCTTCATTTTTTTGCTTTTTTCTCATTTCTGATTATCTTTGATTAAAGCTTTTGTTCTCATATAAATATATAAAAAAGATCAATATATATTATTTAATAGCATAATTATTAAAAATAATTAACTAAATATTCTTATAAAGTCTTGAAAAATAGGTGTATCATGCTACCTTTTTCGGATAGGGAAATATCTTAAAACCTTTGAATCAAAAGATCTTATGAAAAATTTATTAAATCCAAAATTAATTAAAAAATGTATCTGTTTTTTAACTGCAAGTGTATTTTGTTTAAATACACTTGTAGCTGACTATGCATTGGCTTTCACATATTCTCCATCATCTGAAGTTGCTATAAACCAGTCTTCATTAGATTTTAATATTCCCTTTGAAATGGGAGAAGTGGTTGATACTAATATTGTTCCGCAAAGTCAGTCAACTCTCATTCATATTCAAGATGCCCATGGGAACAGTGATGCGCAAAAAAGCATTGAAAATATTCTGGGCTATTTAAAGGATAGTTATGATGTAAACAAAATTCTCGTTGAAGGAGCTTCAAAAAAGCTTAATCCAGACTTTATGGGAATTAACCATTATGATGCAGCCAAAAAAGATCAGATCATTGATGCTTTGATTTCAAAAGCTTATCTTACGGGGACTGAAGCTTATTTATTTAAGCATAATAACCTTGAAGCTTTTGGTGCAGAATCTCTTAATGCTTATTTAAAAAATAGAGAAGCTTTTATACGTGTCTATAAAAATAAAGCTGTTAACCAATCTTTCCTTGAAACCCTGCTTTTAAAAGTTGAAAAATCTCTTTCAAAACAATCATCTAAAGCTTTGCGTCAATTTCTTAAAAAGAATATTGCTTTTGAAAATAACCTTATTCAATTAAATGCTTGGGTTGATACATTAGGAACATACTCTCATGATGTTTTAGAGATTGATTTAAATCAATTAAATAGTCAATTAGATTGGCCATTACTTACAAGATACTTTTATTTAAAGGAAAATGAAAAGAATATTTCCCGCCAAAAAGCTGATAAGGAATTGAAGAGCTTTTTAAATATGAAATTATTATCTGATGAGATGGCCGAGGAAGTGATGAACTTGTTTGAAGGTGTTGAATCAGGAAGTTTAAAAACTTATCTGACTCGGTTTGTTTTTGAAAGAATGATGGATGAGCTTCCTCAGGGATATGACTTTTCTGATTTTCCAGAGTTAAAAAAGTATATTCAATTTATGGTTTTAAGTAGTGAGCTTTTAGGGGATAAGTTGTTATCAGAAATCAATTCTTTAAAAGCTCTTATTTTGAATCAATTAGCCCGTACGGAAGAGGAGCTTTCTCTAGTAAAACAGGTTCAGAATTATTTTCTTCTAAAAAAATTATTTCATTTAAAACTTTCTCGTGATGAGTATCAAAGCGTTCGTCAAAATCAGATTTCACCAGTTTCAGTGATTGGAAAAGATTATTTGAGTCAAACAGCGGAAGTTATTGAAATTAAAAAGTCGTTTAAAGCTGCTGTTGATTTTTATGAATGGGCCATAGAGAGAGAAAATGCATTTACAGATAATATTGAGAAAGCATTAAGTGAAACGAACTTTAAATCTCAAAACAAGGTTATAACATTTGTATCAGGTGGATTTCATAGTTCAGGAATGAAAGAACTTCTTAAAAAACGTGGCGTTTCATATGTTGCTGTTCAGCCAAGAATTCATGAGGTTTCAGATCAAGAGTATCAAAATTATGTTCATACCTTAATCGGTGCTGAATTGAGTGGAAAGCAAAACATTTCAAACTCTTATTTATCAGGAGCTTTAGCCTCTGGTGATATTCCATCACAAATAGGCGTTAGTTTTAAACGAACTCAGCGAAATGGAATAGAAGGCATTATTTACAGTGTAACGGGAGAAGAGGTTCTTCAGGTAGTTGATTCAAACAGGTCTGAATTAAGATCTATGGAACAAGCAAAAAGGGTTTCTGAGAGCCAAAAAATGATTCGTGAACATCTTGATTATGCTTTACCGAGATGGGAGACAGATCCAGACAGTGTTAAGAAGCATTTTCTTGAGCATTTAGATTGGCAAATAGGAGCGGGAGGGTTTGAAATTGAAGTTATAATTTTGGCAATTAAAAATGATTTCTTGGAGCGTGTTTTCAGAGGTGAGGTCGAAATTGAAGTTTTAAGCAAATTATATAGAAGAGCAGCTTTTTTCTCTTCAGGTTCTTATTATGAAGACGGTATGGATGAGTATTTTAGGTCTCTAAAAGATTTATTCGAGAAATATCGAAGCGCGTCTGATTTAGATACGAGGCATAGTGGGGTAAAAGGTTCTTTTAGAAAACTAAATTCAGAGGATGAAGACGGAGCTTTAGTTTTGCTTTCGCATCAATGGACTGAGGGCAATCAATTAGTAAATCGTGTCGCAAATTATAACTTTTCACCAGAGACAACTCAAAATGGAGGGGTGGGAATTACTTTAGATGATACAAACTCTATTTATCATATACAGGTTATGGATGAAAAAGGAGAAGCTATAAAAGATCTTCTTATTTATGGTGATGAATTAAGACACTTAAATTTAGTTTCACTTACACCTCTTTTACCGGCAGAAGCAAGATTGTTAAAAATTGAAAAAACAAAAGAAGATCTACGTGATGTAAATAGTGATGAATATAAAAAATTAATTAAAGATTCTTTGCGACGTTATCGTAAATTTAGCCCGAAAGATAGGTATAAATATAGTTTTCTTGCAAAAGAAATTAGAAAGTCATTTAAAAATGGAGTGGGATATCAAAAGTTTAAAGAAATTTTTGATAATGTGTCAGAAGCAGTTGAAGAAACAGGAGCTGAATTAGATATTGCTGATTTTGGAAGTGTTATCAATGATATTATATCTTTTAGTCCTGATATGAAGGATAAATTGCAATCTTATCTTGTTCGAATTGCTGTAGAAGAAATGGATGGGCATAAAAATTCTAATAAAAATGCAGTGAAGATCTTAAGAGGTTCTACAGTTGGAGATATTGTGATTCCAATTTCTGAGACGATGTGGACGGGAGCTACCGGAGGACTTGCTAAGATGATCACTGAAAAAGCGATGGCTTTAGCTGAATTAGGTGTGAATGTAACTCTTGTGACTCCTTTATATCAAGAAAACAAAGAAGATACTTTGAAGTTTTTTGAAGAGTCTGGAACACCTTTGAGTGATACAGGTTTTTCAGCTGCAGTTCCTTTTGATGATGGTGGTTTTAATTATCGTGATGAAGTGATGAATATTTATTCTGCTCGTCATAAAGGAGTCAGGATTTTAGCTTTAAAAAATCCAATCTATTTTCACTCTGTAAAATCTTTTTATGAAGGAGCTCATGATTATAGGGCTCGTGCAGCAAGCTTGCTTTCAATGGGAACATTAACAGCATCAAGACGAATGAATTTACATCCAAGTGTGATTGTAACTAATGATTGGCAAACAGCCTTTGTGAAGCCTTATTTAGAAGGTAGACACAAACTTGGTGATAAGTTTCCTCAAGCTAAAAGCCTTCAAACCCTCAGAGAAGATTCAGAACATTTTTCAAAAACACAAGTGGTCTCTATTGCACACAATTTAGGCGAAGCTTATCATGGAAAATTTTACAATGACGATATTGATGCTTTCATTTGGCATAACTTAGGATTAAGGGCAAGGGATGACGACGATATTCTTTTTAATCGTTCATTGTCAAATGGAAATGGTAGTCATTCGGCAGGCGTTGTTGACCCTGCTTATGTTTTTCTTAAAACAGCTGATTATGTCATGACCGTAAGTGGTGGTTATAAGAACAGAAGTTTAGATACAGACTATAAAAATGTTGCCGAGTTTGGTGACCTTCTTGGTCTTCTTCAGACAAAAGACAGAGAAGATCGATATGGTGCTTTCATTAATGCTATGGATGTTGTAACGCGTCAAAAAAAGTTTATGGAAAGAGTTGTAGGTCGTGATGATATACAAGCAAAAGTCAAAAATGTTTTAGGCGAAGATGATCAGTGGGTAGATATAGCAAAATCCTATAAACAATTTTTAAAAATGTTTGATATTAATGATGAATTGGCTATTAATAGAGAAATTGAAATTTACAGAGAATTTTTAAAAAGCTATTTAAAGAACCCTGAAAGTTTTATAAAAAGTATTTTAGAAATTGGTGACGAACAGGAGAAAAGAAACTTTTTTAGATTTCAAAATGATTTTGTTTTTCCTGAAAGAAAAGATTCGTTTCATCAGCAAAGAAATTTTGACGGTAAATCTGAAGAGGTTTTCTTATTAAGCTCTCTCATGAGAATGGATAAGCAAAAAGGTTTTCATTTGTGGCTAGGTGAAGTTTGGCGTGCTGATAGACCAAATGAACTCAAATTAAATGAAAATCACCCTACATTTCAAATTTATCCTGGCAAAGATGGGCATTGGGATGTTAGAGATCTTTTTGATGACTTTGATTATCAATCAGGTTTAACTCCTGAAGACTCTGCAAAGCTTGCGAAGTATGCTGCTGAAAATCACAGGGGAAGCCTTAGAGCTATAGAAGTTTTGATGGTTTTACACCCTGACTCAAGATTTTTTATTGCCGGAAAAGGCGGTGATGGAACCGATTATAATCGTGGCTTTGAAGACATTGAGCAGAAATTTCCTGGACGACTCGATTTTCAAGCTTCTTATGTTAATGATTCAACTGAAGATTATGATTTGGCTTTTTCAACAGATCTTTTTGCGATGTTATCTCTTTTTGAACCAGGGGGTTTAAGCAATCAAGATGCGGCTACTTATGGAACAGTAAGATTTTTGCGTTTTATTGATGGGCTTGTTGATAAGGGTATTGTTACAAAAGGATTGTCAGAAGGTTTTGAAACTTTTAACCCTGTTGTAATGATGGAGTCTTATAGAGCTTTATATCATATTTGGAAAAATAATAAACCGTTGTGGGAATATGTAAGATATTTACTTTTAACACAAGACAATCGTTGGAAGCCGACTGTTCGTGATGATTATATTCCATTCTATCAAGGAGTGAATGGGCAAGAAAATTTCCCTGACTTAGCGGCTGTAGAAATTGCATCTATTGTTCACCAAGGCATTAGAAAAAGAACAGAAGAAGGTGATGATAGTTCTAGCGTTGGAGATGCTTTGGCAAGAGAAGCTTATACACCAAAAGTTGCTGTTGAGTTGTTGATGGATAGTTTAATGACAACTCAAGATGAACTTCTTATTAAAAAAATTATAGAGGAAACTTTTCCAGAGCTTTATGGAATTGAATCTATTCAAAATTTTATTGAAGAAACTTTGGTGAATGCTGTTGATAGTTCAAATGATACGAATGGATATTTTAAAGAAGCTTTAAATAATGTTTTGATTAGAAAAGCAGCCAATAAACACAGTAAGTTAACTACTTTTCTTACTCCTCGACTCGAAGTGTTAGCAGAGTCAATTAGAAATTTTTGGAATGAAGCTTTATTAGGTTTTTCATTGGCCTTAACTCAAGGCCAAGGTTTTCATTCTGAAAGAATGGAAGAAGAATTAGAGGTTGCCGAAGATACAAAAAAACTTAAAGAGTCTTTAGGATATTCTGTAACTGCTTTTGTTGATGGTGAATACAATAATTCGACAAGTATTCATGATGAATTAAAACGGATTCAAGGCGATTTAACTGAACAATTTGGAAAGGATCTTATTCTTGTTCCTGAAGATCAACTTCATGTGACTCTTAGAGGGTTAAGACATGATGTTGATGAGGACTTAAGAGAGGGGCAAGTTGATACTTTTCTTAAACAACTCGAAACAAAATCATTTGATGGGTCGATGCAAGGTCAATTAGTCGGACCTATTTGGCATCCAGATTTAGGAATTATTATGGTTTGGGTTCCAGAAGATAAAGATCTATTAACTCACCTTAAAGAAATTGTTGAAAATGCTTTTGACTTGACAAATGAAAGTCGTCCTTTTCATTTAACACTTGCTTATATCCCGGAATCAAAAATGGAAGCAGAAGATTTTCGTGATGCTTATGCAAAGGTTTTAGAAGTTGAACCTGTTGAAATCCCACTTAAAATCGAAACGATTGAAGTGAATGGATATACAAATATTGGATTTGAAACAACTGTTCGTATTCCTAGAAAAATTGAATTAGATCACCGTTCTGAAATGAGAGTTGAAGAGGTCATTAAGAGCGGTGAACGGTTAGAAGGAGGGGTTTATTTTGATCCAACTTTTAGAAATCAAATTTTAAATCATCGAGCTTTTTATGATGGAGAACCTAAAACATTAGAAGTTAATATTCATAATTATGGTGAAAATTCTACTTTGGGGGCATCTTTGACAAAGTACGATGGTAAATATTTTCTGGGTATAGCACATGATTCTTTTGATAACAATGCTGTGGGGTCGGTAAAATTAGATTTACAAGAAATGTTTGGAAATTCATTTTCTTCTCAGTTCTATGTTCTAAGGGATAGAAGTACTCGTTATTGGAAAGATCAACCTGATTGGCCGAGTGAAAATGAATTAACTTTTATTAGGACTTCAGAAGAAATGAGTTCATTAGAAATCATTTTACACCCCGGGCAATTTCATTTCTTTGAAATTATTCCTATATCTCCATCTGATGAAGAAAATCATAGAAAAATAGAGAATATTAGAAGCTTTATTCATACTAATGGAGTTGAATATTCAAAATTAGGGGCATTAAAAGTAGTTACACCATATGAGTCTAGAAGAATACTTAGATTTAATGGAGGAAAAATGAATGTTGTTAATGCCGATTTGACTCGATCAAGTACTCAAGTTGTAGGAGATTCAGATCTTGCCTTTGCTGTCACATCGCAAATATCAAAATATTTACAAGATTTAGATTCTTATGAGGGCGAGATTCAGATTTATAATTCTCGAGGCGGAAATATAGAAATAAAAGTTAAAGATGGTGACCGAGTTGAAACCATTAGGTTGGCAGAACGAGGAGCTATCGTTTTAAAAGATCTTAAGCCAGGTGTTGAAATTGAATATATTGATTTAAGAGGCGCTGAATTTATGATTCATATGAAGCAAGCTCCCCCTTGGTTTAGAGGTTCTGATGATTCAGAGTTTGCTAGTGATAAATCTGTTGGACCAGAAAAATCAGCAATACGGTCGAGTGAAAATTTACAAAGTTTAGGAGTGCTCGTTATAGCTCTTTCGGATAAACAAAACTTTATGTATGACGAATCGTCTGAAAGAATGCCTACGGAGTGGGTTGGTTCGGGTTACACTCAAGTTGAAAAAGAAGGCGGTTCTAAGCGATTGATTAATGGGGCGTCAATTGTTGGAGAAGATTCTGAAACTCAAAGATCTGTTCCTGGTACGGATACAACTTTATATGACGGAAAACTTTATGTTGGATTTGAAAATATTCATGCACACCAATCTACATTACGACACGCTGGCAAAATGGCACAAGCTATAGAAATTTATCATGTAACATCAGGATCTATGGGCTTATACACAAGAGTTAAAGATGATGAAGGTGTGGATAGAGAGTATTTAGTTAAATTATCTCAAGGAGATACGATCATTATAGATCCTCACGTTATTCATGCGATTGCTTATGCTAATTTACCTTATACGCATATCGCTATGCAAACTCCAAGCATTTGGCATTTTGGAGCTGCTGGTTACGAATTCAAACAATTTTATGGATCTATGAGAGATTTCTTAGCATTTAACCCTGAAAAAAATGCAGCTATTCTAGAAATGATGGGAAATGAATCTGGCGGAGTTTATGACATTAACACTGGGAATGAGATTATCGCTGTTGATCAAAGTGGTCCAAAAACAGAAACTTTTGTAAGTTCTGAAAATGGTTTTATTCACTTACAAGATCATCGCATTTATAGTTCGCAATTTGAATCTGGTTTACCACGTCATATTTTAGATGCAATTGCTAGTGATGATTCACCTGAGGTAGCAGCACTGGTTTCTCAAGCTCATTTAACAGGAGGGCTTGGTGCTTTAATGCCTGATTTATTTGAAGCCTGGGGAGCGATTAAAATGGGTGAGTCAGAAGGAGTTATCGGTATTCATCCTTTATGGCAACAAATAAAAAATAAACCTTATAAAGCTAGAGACCTTCAATTAGGTGATATTGCAAAAAAACATATGAAGGCCCGTGAAGATTTAAGTTTTAATATGGTGATACCAGAATTTGACCGTGAACTTGTAGTAAACGTTTACGAAACTCATATGGATTTTCACAGAACTCCACAGTTTTATTTAGATGTGAGATATGCGGATAATGGTGCTGCCGTTTTTCAAGAAGTTTATGAAGATAATGATGACCGTTATCTTGATATGGCTGTTTTTAATGAAGCAAGGCAGTTACTTGTAAAAAAACTTGAGCAAGGCAAACCAAATTCTGAAGAAAAAGTGGTCTTTTTAGATCATGAAGCATTTACAAGTTTACCAATCAGACACTTTCCAAAATCTATTCGAATGACAGTGAATCATACGGTTTTTGTTCCTGGACTTCCAAAACCACCAGTCAGGTTTTTTAGTCTTTTAAATTTTTATAAATGGATGAGAAATCATATCGCTGATGCTACAAAGATATGGATTACTGATTTTGTAGCCTTTCATTATCACCGCATTACTGGTGTAGGTTTGAATGAACATATGCCAGCGCTTTATCGAAATATTTTTAGAGGCATTTGGCACAAACTAAAAGGTTTTTACAAAGAAGATGAAAATATTCGTAGCACGAATGGAGTGTTCTTAAGAAGATGGCAAACAGATTTAAGAAGAGATTTAATTGCAGAGTTTAAAACAAAACTTGATATGACTGTATATACCGATGTTCCAGAAGCAAATGACAAAGAATTTTATGCTTCGATTCAGTTGAAAGAAAACGCAGAGCTTCAAAAAGAATTTTCTACAATGAACGAATGGATTAGTGCTGTTGATGCTATAGAGCTTCTTATTTGGCTTTATCAAAAACACGGTTCTCAATGGTTAGAAACAACATTTGGCGATTATTTTTCAAATGATAATATAAACAATATAGACGATTTGATTGATTATTTAAGAGAATTTCAAGCTTCGGTTGAAAGAGCTATTTCGAATAAAGCAACCTATAGAGAAGATTTTTATGATGCTCTCGAACGTCGTTTTGAAAATATTGTAGACATGGCTTTAAATGATCCTATAGCAGCTAATGTGAGACGACAAGTTCCATATAAGGGCCCTGATAAATATGAGCAAATATTAAGAGATGAAGCTGGAAAAGCATTTGTAAGTACGAATGCTGGAGATGTTAATCTTGATGATGTGTTTAATCAGTGGAGAGCAGGTGATTTAAATACTTTTAACCATATTAGAAGTAAGGTTGAAAGCGCTCCTAATTTAATTGAGATTAGAGACACTTGGGCAAGGCTTATTATTGGTGGAAGAACATTTGATGAAGAAGAAGCTTATCGAAGATTTTTATTTATTAAATTTATGACTCAACTTTTAGGCATTGAAGATCGTATTATCACCATTGAAAATTATAACTATTATGAAGCTCCTATTATTTTTAGAGGTGTGCAAGCCGGGGTTATGCTTTCAGATGAATATCTTGAAGCTTCTGCTACAAGCATGGAAAAAGTGCTTGCCAATGGTGGTGAAGTTATAGGTGTTTTTGGTGGAGCTGATCCTGAAATATGGCTTATTGTGGATAAGAAAACAGGTGAACGAATTTCTATTTTAGATGGCGAAGGTAATGCTGTATTGACGCATGATGATTTAAAACAAAGAATCATAGACGGAGAAGCGTCTATTTTGAATGGAGGATTAGTTGAATATGCTGCTGAAGAAATAAGCTCTCAAGCTGGAGGTGGACGTAGGCCAAGTTCATCAAGTTTAGTAAATGAATTGAAGCGTTTGCGTCAAGATAGAAGTAAGCAGACGACTAGACAATTAAGAATGTTAAATTCTCTTATCTCATCGCCACTTGTAGATATGTCAACGAGTCAAGCAAAAGCACATGCTTATTTAATTGAGGAAGCTTTGAAAATTGAATATGAAACTCGTGAAGTCATCCAAAATGGTTTGTTAACTAATAAAGACAGTTTATCTTCTATTTCAACGAGAGATGCGTTTCAATGGAGTATTCAGAGAAATGTTGATGGAAAGCCATTAAAATTTCCAAGTGAAGTAAAAAAGGGTGGATTAGTAGAAACTTTAAGTTCGTATAGGAATTTATTTAATTGGGAAAGAATAGCAGGAAGTGATAGTACGCATGGTCAAGACCTGTTAGTTGCTTTAGCTTATCATTCAGGAGTTATTTTTAAAGAAAGAGAAGTGACTCAGATGATCGGAGGTGAAGCGATAAAAACTATTGAAATAGAAATGACTGGCGTAACTCATCCAGAAGAAAGTCTTTTTGATTATTTTGTTGAAGAACTTAAGGCTATTGAAAATGTGGATCAAGGAATCTTAAGTTTAGTAATTGAAAATAAAGACCAAGCGTTGACTTCAGAAAGCCCTCATGAACGCATTGCTTTATTGACGGAAACAATTGAGTCAATAGATAGATGGTTGTTAGAATCATCAGGAAGAATATTGTTTGAATATTTAGAAAGCGGTAACTTTGATTCTATTAGAGAAATACAAAGCATGCTTTTAGATTCTGTAATTGGTGATCATCAATTATGGGCAGAATATTTCGTGCGCTATTTAGAACAATCACCTAAAGCTCAGTTTTTAAAAACAACCGCAAATGATGTTTATGCGTATTTTGTTAAGCTAGAAAATGGATCTAATTATGTTGTGAGTGTGAATATTGCACAACCTTCAGCTGATGAAAAAGAACTTGGTGACCCTGTTAGAAAAGCGAGAGCAACAGCGCTTTTAAATGAATCTGTTAAAGCCTCTTTGCTTGAAAGTCATAAAAATGGACAAGAAAAAGTGTTGTTTCAAGTTATCGAACCTAAAAGAGGTGGTAAGTTTAAGATTCTTCATCCAGACGATTTATCGACTGAAATAAGTATTGGAATTACCCCTTTAGGAGTTGAGGTATTAGAATGGAAGCCTGTAGAAAATTCAACTGTTTTTGATTTTGCAACAGCTTACAGAGCTAAAGATCTTAGTAATAGAATTAATGCAGTTGAGAGCATTAGGAATTCTTTCAAAACAATTTTAAGTGAAAGTGATATTGAAAATAGAAATAAATTGCTAAAAGAATTTTTTGAGAGTCTTTTAGAAATAAAATTAAATCAAGCTGAGTTTTTATTTGGTAAAGAAGGTATGCAAAATATTATAACTTTAGCTTTTATTTTATTTCCAGAGATTCTTGATCAATTTAAAGTTTGGGATGAATCATTTGTTGGAAATCTCAAAAGTAAGCATTCTATTTATTTAGATGCGACTAAGAAAAAAGATAAGTTGTTATTTATTCCATCTTCACATGTAGCAACTGTAGAAGTTTTTAGAGAATTAGAAGATGGTAGTTATTTTGCAGCTTCAGTGATTTTAGCATCTGGCTTTAGTCATGAGGTCAATCCTGATGGAAAACTTAACACTTTAATAAAATCTGGTTCGTTATCATTTTTAAATGATGAAACTTATGAGATCACCGATGGACTCGCGACTGATGCTTCAGGACATTTATTGAACTATGGTTTAAGAAAGCTTAAAAATAATGACTGGAGTATAAGAGTTCCATTTAAATATGGTCGCCAAATATTAAATTTGACTCCAAAAAATAGATCAGAATTACGAGACGGTAGTCAGGTTGTAGAAAGAGTTTCTGTTCAAAGTGTTTCATTGAATGAGTTGTACGCACTTAACTTAAGTTTAGATGGGGGAACGCAGCAAGGTTTTGAAGCTGTGGCTCGTTTAACTCGTTTTACATCTTTGATAACCCATGAAATTGGTTTAAGTTCCATAGAGCTTGAAAGACAAGTTGCACTAGCTGTTGGGTTTACTAAAGAAAATAACTATGATGCGGCTTTAAGAGCACTTGGTTTAACAACAGATATGATTGGGCAAACTTTTGTATTAGGACCAGATTTAGCACTTAACCAGGGATTTTTAGGGGTTACATCAACAGTTTTAAAAGGAAGTCAATTTATTGTGATTGTTGAAGATGTAGATCTTCAGGTTGAGTTAAATAGATATATCTTGCGCGAAGGTCTTGAAGAATCAGTTTATATTGCAACAAGTATTGAAAACGCAGCTGAGATTTTAAATCGATCAGAAATGCGTTTTGCAGCCGCTCATGGATTGCTTGCAATGGGTGATCTTGGTCTTTTTGATGCATTAAAGCGTGTTGTTCCAGATACGCAGATTTTAGACCCAGCTAAAATTGGCCAATTTTTAAGAAACTTGAATAGTCAAATCAAGGCGATTTTCCAAGAAATTCAAGCTGCATTTGCATACGCGAAATCAGCTTAATTACATTATCGGACATTGACAATCTCCCCAAAAATGAAGATAATCAGTACTTACTCACCACTACTATATAAGGTATACGAAGCCTAAAGGAGACCCAAGATGGCGAAAAAAGCAAAAGAGCAACCAGAAGAAAAGATTTTAGATGTAGATGCTAGTATGCAGGGAACGATTTCGTTCAAAGATCCTGTAAACTTGAGAATTAATGGAAGTTTTGAAGGAAAGTTAGATACGCGTGGAAACCTTACAATCGGTGAAAACGCAAAAGTAACAGCAAATATCAATGGTGATAATGTTGTTGTTGCCGGTAAAGTAAAAGGTGACATTGTTGCATCAGAAAGTTTATCAGTCATAGCACCAGCAACCATTGAAGGAAATATCACTTCGCCAAGATTATCAGTTACGGATGGTTCAACGATTGAAGGTGCTTTGAAAATGACTAATTTATCAGCAGCAAGTACAAATAGTGCAACTGATGTTAAATTAACACTTCGCGATGTTGCTCAATATTTAGAAGTTGAAGCAAAAGTTGTTGAGAAATGGGCTGATAAAAATAAAATTCCTGCACGCCAAGAAAACGGGCAATGGATTTTTTCTAAAGCAGCAATTGATAAATGGGTTCAAGAAGAGCGCGCTAACGTTTAATTTGTTTTTCGTTCTTTAAAAAATAACCTGAATTTTAGGTTAAACCGCGGAAGGAAGTTTAGGCCGAGGAGGCTTTAAACAATGAATAATATGTTGACCATTGAGGAAGTAAAAAATTATTTGAAAGTTGAGCAAGATGAGCTCGAGACATATATTCGCGGTGGTAGACTTCAAGCTTATAAAGTGGGTGGTGAGTACCTACGTTTTCGCAAAGATGAAGTTTTAAATCTTAGAGACGAAGTTCTTCAAGCAAGAGAAAGTCCTTTAAAGAAACATTCTGCATTCAGTCGTGTTCGCGATTTTTGGAAATTTAATAATTATTATATTATTTGCTTTTTAGCCGTGGTTGGATTGGTTTACTGGTTTGTCACAACATATTCATCGTAACCCTAAAAATATTTTCCCTTCTTCTGTTCATGCTTCTTGCCTTGTAAAAGTTTCTGAAATAGCATCAAAAACTCCTCAAAGCTTAAATCAATTTTTTTCAAAACAAGAGCTTCAATATGCCTCTGAGAAAATAGGAAAGAATGAGGTTTTAGCAGCGCGCCTTGCAGCTAAAAGAGCTTTGCTGGATTGCTTGAATCAGGATGTAAAACAAATAGATCTTACTCAGATAGAAATTCTTAAATTTAAAGATGCAACTCCTTATTTTTCTATTTCTAAAAAACTTGAAAAAGAATTAAATGTTAAGAGTAAAAACGTTAAAGTTTCTTTGTCGCATGAAAAAAAATATGCCATTGCTCTTGTGTGTGTTATATGAGTTTAAGAAAATTAATTATTAATGCTGATGATTGTAATTTAACCCGTGGTGTGACAGAAGCTATTTTAAAATGTCATGATGATGGAATTGTGAGTAGTACAAGTTTTATGGTGAATCTTGATTTTCTTGAAAATGAAATCAAAGAACTTAATCAAAGAGATGATCTAAGTGTTGGACTTCATTTAAATATTACTTTTGGAGAACCTTTAAGTCAGCGTAATACTGTAAGTTCACTTATTAATAAAGAAGGAATTTTTAAAAAACCAAAAGACTTTGAGGGAAGGCCGCCAACAGCAAATGCTATTTATAAGGAATATGAAGAGCAACTTATTTTCTTTAAGAAAATATTTGGTAAGTTGCCGACACATTTAGATACGCATCATCATTTACATGATAAAGAACTTTATTTTAAATGTTTGATGAGGCTGGTGAAAAAATATAAACTTCCTTTTAGAAGATCTAAACAAGTGGTTATTCAAAACGATCCTTCTTTTTTAACTTCTAATTATTTAGAAGAATCTTTGGATGTTTATGAGCATTGGAATAAAGAAAAGTTTACAAAGCTTATTGAGAATTTACCTATAGGAGTGACGGAAATCATGTGTCATCCCGGTATTTGGGATGAAGAACTTATGAAAGTGACTTCAATGACTGTTTCAAGGCAAAAAGAGTTTGAATTTTTTTCTGGAAACCATTTAAAAGATTATTTAAAGAGTCATGATATTGATTTAATTAATTTTGGAGATTATAAATGAAAATTTTATTAACGAATGATGATGGATATGGATCAGGTGGGTTAGAAGCGCTTGTCCAAGTTTTAAAAAATGACTATGAAGTTATGATTGTAGCACCTAAGGATCATGTTTCAGCTTGCAGTCATTCTATTTCACTTGGAAAAGAGATTGTGGTTAAAGAATTAGAGCGTAAAGATAATGTTTTAGCTTATTCAGTAGATGGAACACCGTCGGATTGCATTAAAATTGCAATTTCTGAATTAGGCTTGAAGCCAGATATTGTTTTATCAGGAATTAATCAGGGAGCAAATACCGGTGTAAGTGTTTTTTATTCAGGAACTATTGCAGGTGCAAGAGAAGCTTCAATTAACCATATCCCTGGCATTGCGATTTCACTTTGTAGTCGTGACTTTAAAGATTTTTCTGTAAGTCAAAATATGGCATTAAAAATGGTTCATTATTTACAAGGCAATAAAGTGGATGAAAATTTGTTGATCAATGTTAATGTTCCGCCATTAAAAGAAGATGAAATTAAAGGTGTAAAACTTGCTAAGCAAGCGAAGTCCAAGTTTGTAGAAGAATTTATACCGCTTGAAATTTCTGATGAAGATAAAAGTTTAAAACAAAAAAGATTTGAGCTTGCGGGATATATTAAAGTCGAAGAAGGGGAGAAAGAAAATGATCATGATCTCGTTGTTGATGGATATGTCACAGTTACTCCACTATCTTTAGAGTCAACCAATTTTGATGGTATGCGTGATTTGAGAGATTTATTTAGTCATGGAGCCGTCTAGAGTTTCAAAGACAATTGTCACGAGGTTGTGACACTTTGGACATTTGATTTGCTTAAAAGCTTGGATATTGTCATGCTTTGGACGGTACATAATAGAAAGAATCTTCGTTGTGAAGTGAGACTCTGTTCCTGACCAATCACATGATGAACAATTATAAGTTGCTTTCAATGAATCTTTTCCTTTGGTAATGCCCTTTGAGGGGCTTATCTTTAAATTTCTAGCGTATATGAGATTTCGACCACCCTGAAGCAAAGCTTTACCCTGTTAATAACTATATTTTTTGTAGCACTAGATATAGTAGGGTGTAAAGCACCGTAGGTATAAGTATGTAAACGCTTCAGGACAGCTCCTTTAATTTTCAATTAATAGGGTTGTGATTAATATTAAATTTCGTCAGGGTAGAGTTTCGAAACGTTTATTGATACAATATATAGTATTGATGCAAGGTGAGGAGGCCTTTTTATATGTTTAAAAATATTTTAATCTTTGGACTATTTATTTCATTATTTTCGATTTCTACACCGGCCTTAGCAGGTGAGACTTATTATTCTGAACTTTCTACAAATACGCGTTATCAAAAAGGCTACTTTCCAAGAATGGCAGATATGTGGACTCGTGGCTTGCATAACCTTGTTTTTTTTCCTCTTGAAATTCCAATGACGATTCACAAATACCATCATGAAGATGAGGGGAGACCAGGAATTAAGCATTTGGCCGGATTGTCAGATGGTATTTTTAGAGCAGCAACAAGAGGTCTTTCATCTATTTGGGATTTTACGTGGTCTTTTATTCCTGGTGATCAGGATGGAGCACCGCTGATGGATCCGGAATTTTTGATTTAAATAACCCTTTTTACACTGTTGATTAAATCTCCCTTTTTTTCTATTATGTGGCACTTGTTGCCGGGTCGGTAGTTCAGTTGGGAGAACGCTTGCATGGCATGCAAGAGGTCAGGGGTTCGACTCCCCTCCGATCCAATTTGATTAAGTGAAATTTTACGCAGGGGTGGCGGAACTGGCAGACGCGCCGGATTCAAAATCCGGTGGTAGTGATACCGTGAGGGTTCGATTCCCTCCCTCTGTATTTTTCTTCATATTTAACTCTTTCAGGCAAAAATTATTATGGTAAGTGGTTTTAAATTATATCCGTTTAAAGATTTTGAAAAAAAATGGCAAGATTATTGGGTTGAAAATAAAACTTTCAAAACTCCTGATCCAGGAGAGTTGAAAGAAAATAAACCTAAGTATTATGTGCTTGATATGTTTCCATATCCTTCGGGCTCTGGTCTTCATGTGGGTCATTTAGAAGGGTATACAGCTACAGATATCATTGCTCGTTATAAACGTCTTCAAGGTTTTAATGTGATGCATCCAATTGGTTGGGATGCATTTGGCCTTCCCGCAGAACAATATGCGATTGAAACAGGCACTCATCCAAAAATTACTACTCAAAAAAATGTTGATACTTTTCGTGAGCAAATACAAGGCATTGGTTTTAGCTATGATTGGGATCGTGAAGTTAATACAACGGATCCAAAGTATTTTAAATGGACACAATGGATTTTTTCTAAGCTTTATGAAAAAGGTTTAGCTTATGAAGCTGAAGTTGCTGTGAATTGGTGCCCTGAACTTGGAACTGTTTTAGCAAATGAAGAAGTGATTGATGGAAAAAGTGAAAGAGGTGGGCATCCTGTTATTCGTAAACCAATGCGTCAATGGGTTTTGAAAATTACAGCTTATGCAGAAAGACTTCTTGAAGATTTAGATGAGCTTGATTGGACAGAAGCAATTAAAGATATGCAACGAAATTGGATTGGAAAATCAACAGGCGCTGAAGTTGATTTTGAAATTGATGGTTTTGGTGAAAAAATAACTGTTTTTACAACGCGTCCTGATACGCTTTTTGGGGCAACTTATATGGTTTTAGCGCCTGAACATCCTTACCTTGAGAAAATTGTTGCAGAAGAACAAAAACAAGCGATTCTTGATTATCAAGATCAAGCACAAAAGAAATCAGATCTTGAAAGAACTGATTTGGCAAAAGATAAAACAGGTGTTTTTACGGGAGCTTATGGTATTAATCCTGTAAATGGAGAAAAACTTCCTATTTGGATTAGTGATTATGTGATGATGAGTTATGGGACAGGAGCGATTATGGCTGTGCCTGCACATGACACGCGTGATTATGAATTTGCGACTAAGTTTGAAATTCCAATTATTAAAGTCATTGATAATAAAAGAGGTGATGCGGATATTTCAAAAGAAGCTTTTACGGGTGTTGGTGTTAACGTTAACTCAGAAACAGAAGATGGATCTTTTTCAATTAATGGCTTGGAAACAGAAGAAGCAAAAACAAAAATCATTGCTTGGTTAGAAGAGAAGAGTATTGGTAAAGAGGCGATTCAATATAAGTTACGTGATTGGCTTTTTAGTCGCCAAAGATATTGGGGGGAACCTTTTCCAATTATACATGTGGATGGTGAGCCAAAGCTATTGCCAGCAGATCATTTACCAGTTGAACTTCCTGATGTTGAAAGTTATACGCCAACGGGAACGGGCGATAGTCCGCTTGCAGGAATTAAAGATTGGCTAGAAACAACGGATCCTGAAACAGGGAAACCTGCGCTTCGTGAAACAAATACGATGCCGCAATGGGCGGGATCATGTTGGTATTATTTAAGATATTTAGATCCTGATAATGAAACCATGGCAGTAGATCCTGAAAAAGAAAAATATTGGATGCCTGTTGATTTATATATTGGTGGTGCAGAGCATGCTGTGCTTCATCTTCTTTATGCAAGATTTTGGCATAAAGTTCTTTATGATGTTGGAGTGGTTTCAACAAAAGAACCTTTTCATAAGTTAACGAATCAGGGCATGATTTTAGGTGAAGATAATCAAAAGATGTCAAAGTCGCGTGGCAATGTTGCAAACCCGGGTGAGATTATTGATCAATATGGAGCTGATAGTGTAAGACTTTATGAAATGTTTATGGGGCCACTTGAACAAACCAAACCTTGGGTGACAAAAGGCGTTGAAGGTGTTTATAGATTTTTAGGAAAAGCCTGGAAACTTTTTTGTGATGAAGAAAATAATTTAAAAGATAGTATTGAAAAATCTGAACCCACAGAAGACGAATTAAAATTACTCCATAAAACGATTAAAAAAGTTACCGAAGATTTAGATGAACTTAAATTTAATACAGCGATTTCAGCGTTGATGGTTTTTGTG
>WURV02083668.1:0-20666 GCA_011762755.2 Epimenia babai | reverse complement strand
TTAGGCTATTGTTTCATGTAAAGTGTGTTTGACAACTCTGCTAATAAGTACACTTTAAACAAATAAATTTCATTTCAATTTCATACACTCACTATAGCCCACCATCACTGTTCTATTTACCACACCCTAACCTCACTATTACACACACTGCAGCCCACACTCAATACCACAAACACCCACATTATCCCACAAACACTGCCATGCACATTCACTGGGACTCATTGCTCTCCACACTCACTGCTATCCAAACTCACCACAATCCACCATCAATGTCACACAATAGCCCAGCATCACTGTCACACTTACAATAGCCCAGCATCACTGTCACACTCACTGAGTACAAGCCACTCACTGCCATCAATAATCACTGACCCACTAACTAACCGTGAATTAATCACGCGATCTGCAGAACTGAGTTTGGTGAGAACCAGTTGGCCCTTACGACTGTTAATGCGAACGCTAACAGCACCACAAAGGAACTGGTCAAAGACTTTATTCACATCCTCGGTCCACAGAATAGCATACCCCGTGAATTTGTCATAAAGCTCCTGTAAATACAGCAGTGATTTCGAAGATACAATTAGAAAAACAAACACAAATAGCAAAATGGTGAATCCTTCTATGGATATTCCCTAAACATTGGATGTTAGATATCAAAACGGGCAACAGGTGCAACAACTGCCAAGATTCTGGCTATAGAATCATGTGGTACAAAATAAACAAAAAACAAAATGTTTACCGGGAAGAAAAAGAAAAAAGACGTAACAAGAGGCCTAGG
Source organism: Epimenia babai (assembly GCA_011762755.2). Taxonomy (NCBI): domain Eukaryota; kingdom Metazoa; phylum Mollusca; class Solenogastres; order Cavibelonia; family Epimeniidae; genus Epimenia; species Epimenia babai. The sequence goes on along the minus strand of WURV02083668.1, from coordinate 19,888 downwards.
AGACCATATTGGTATTAGAACGAGAAGACAACAAGGAGACTGCATGACAAAAAAAACAAGAGGCCAAAGAGACCTGACAAAACCCATTACGATACTGAAACAAAGAGACCCGAGGCTGAAAATCACATCTAATTGCCAAAATAAGATGCCCTAAACAACTCTGAATGAGACCTACACAGACCATATTTACAAAATGGCAGACCTACACACTAAGCAGATATGGAGATAAAAATTTTCAAATAAAAAGGTCGATAGAAAATTACCCCTCTTTGCTCCCATGACGAGATGCTGAACAAATCTGGAAGACACTAACCCAAAAACAATGTCTGCCAAATGGTAGACCCCTGCGATAAGCGGTTCTTCAGAAAAATTTTTTTAAGAAAAAATACGAACATCGTTAGGTTACCTCCCCTAGCTGAGATGACAATACCATGAACATATTTAGAGAAAACCACACAAGAACAATATATGCCAAATTGCGGACCTCTGCAATACACCACTCTTGAGATTTTTTTAAGAAAAAATACGAACATCTACATGAGTTACCTCCCCTAGTTGCGATGATGATAAAATGGACAAAGCTATAAGAGACCAACCCAAAGACACTATCTGCCAAATAGCAGACCTGTGCGATAAGCGGTTCTTGAGAAGATTTTTTTCAAGAAAAAATACGAACATCGTCAGAAGTTACTTCCCCTAGCTGCGATGAAAATACACGATGAACAATCTAGAAGAGACCATCCCTAGGACAATATCAGCTAAATGGCATACCTTTGTGACAAATACTTATTGAGAAGATTTTTTAAGAAAATGTTAACATCGGATGGATGAGGGACGGACAACCTCCCCTTCGATCAGAAAAGCTCACCAAGCATAAGTTCAGGTGACCTAATAAATAGCAAATAAATAATAAAGTATTTATTTTTGTCTGGCTTATTTCTAACCAAAAAACAATCACTAATAGACTCGCTGAGGGGCTTAGTACAGTAACCAAACAGTGTAAAGCAAATAACAGGCTAACAGTATAGTTTCCAAATGGTTTTTAGAGTGTCTTCATAACAGCCTAGAAGCCATTTCTACTGGATATAGAATTACTAGTGTTTTATTACATATATTACATACCATGCAAGCTACACATGTCTCCTGGAGAAGGCTGGTGATCTCATTCAGCAGCTCCTTAATGGTGGCATCCTCACCAATTAAGTCTTTGTAACTGCCCTGTTTCAACTCAATGCACTTAATATATATTCATTAATAACATTCATCTAAAGTAAAAAAATTAAAGTTTGACATTTATATACCGCACTTTTAAGCCGCTTGTGCAGCTTGACAGATGATGGTTTCCAAGTCATTGGGGAAGGCAGCCCTATAAGAGGCCCAGCAAACCCCTCACAAATTCACTTTCCTGGTATATATTTCTAAGTATTGCCACAAAGAAACTTCACCGGTACTTATTTATGGCTAAGTCGACGGGAGCATATCGGATAAAGTACCTTGCCCTAGGATACAACAGAAGAACACAATGGTATTACCTGTGATTCGAACCCGCCACCTTATGGTCGTAAACCCGTGCTCTACCAACTGAGCTATCCAAGAGTCATCAAATATGTGGTTTATCAAGTTTCCATTTTAGAAGCAGCATTCCATTTCCAATACAAAGTGTATGTAACACGTGTTATCTCAAAATAAGATAATCATGTTAAATATTTAAACACATATATATTTCATATTAACTTTTTGTAGATATTCGATGTCTCAATACCTTATTGCGACTGGCCATTCGAATGAGGTCACCTCTGGCCAGGAAATCTGTGAGACATGTTTCAATGGTTTCTTGCATGCTGACAACTGACCACATTGACTTCAATGGTGGCCGAAAAGCCACGCTGTTGCCCAATAACTCAAGTCGTATGGTGAGGATAGGAATGATGCCTTCCTGTAAGTAGTAAATCTGAGTATCTCACAGATCCAATCTATAGAAGTGATCTACACAGATGGTCCACCTGATGTGGAGATATCATTAGTTCATGCTATACCAGTTGACATGGAGCAAGTCATGAACTTGTTAGCGTCAAATTAGAGATAAATTGACCAATACTGCACTGGAGAAACATGGTATATAATGAGTATGGTGAAATATTCACTATTATGGCTTAATTAACTCCTGGCTGATTATGGACAATGTCATGTGTTGTATATTTTATATTTATATTTAAATCATATAATTATTCTCCAACAGTAAATAATACAAAGGAGTGTAAACATTTTCAAACATTCTTTAGCAAAATGACATGATTGTATAATGTATATCTCACTTCAGGTGAAGCTATCATGGTTGTGTATAAGGCATGCAGACTAGTGGCTGTGGACTTTTTGATGCCATCAAGAATAATGGCATCGATGTAGTCTACATAATCTCGCCAGGCAGGTGATGCTTCACTGATCTGGACTGCTGTGAATGATGTCGCCAGAAGCTGGTGGATGTGTTTACCCGATGGTACCAACAATGTCTCGAGCTTCTCCTTAAGATGCCTGCCAATCGAGCAACGCTACATCCGTGATCTTATTATAAAGGTGTTATTATATGTGTTTTGATCCTGCTTAGCTCATCCCCTGCAATAGCGATAATATGATAGAAAGTCATGCTGAAATTTTCTGAGCCAAAGACAATATTACAAATACCAAGATAAGATTATGAATTGTACACACACATGGCATTACATGTGCAATAACTTATAATTTGCCTCATACTGCCTTCAATGAAATATAGAGACTACAGACTGTAAGTTCTACATTATACATATACTTATATCAGAACTTTTATTTATCTTGCTAAATCCTCTGCCTAAACACCTCAGAATCTTATTGGTTATTGTGTCTAACAATAACCAGTATGTAATGTGGATCTCACCACTATTGGTGCATTTTAGGTAATACATGGTATATGTGGCATCTATGATATATAAGATGATAATACATCATGGAGGTATTAGAGGACATCAGATTTGTACATTGGATAGGATAGCCTAAATGTTTTCCATAATAAATTGTTTAGAAAATTAAAAATACACACCTATGGAAATGTACATTAATCTTTGGGGCAGTGACTCAAGCTCTGACCTATCTATTTTAGTTTTATAAAACATGTCTACGCTGCGGTCCAGAGACATTCAGCCTGTCTTGATATATAAGTAATATCAATGTGCAATAAATGTGTGCTTTACAAACATTCAGCAAGTGGTCTAAATCAGACATAGGTTTAAATTGTAAAATCAGTATTATAATATAAATATTGTGCTGCATTAAAAAATATTTCAAGTAACATTTTTATACAAACATACGCTTGGATCTTGCGAAGTTCATCTATGGAATATGAGGTGTTTGGATCTCTGGCAGAAAAGACATCAAGTACTCCTGCTGACCATGAAACACATGTGTCAATGATCTCCTTACAGTTGGTCTGTACAATGTCGAGGTTACGGAAGAGGTCGCAAGAAACAAGAGATGTAGCAGTCTCGATAAAGTCATTGGATTCCTTCATTGACCATGTGTACTCATGAAGGCCTTGTTCAAACATCTGCCATGGATGAGTTGCATGTAGACATGGCATGCACTCTATTTTAGATATTTTATCATGAATATGAAAATTTACCTCCAATATCATAAATGTATAATACATTTCGAATTTCATTCGATAAGCCTGAAGAAGCATATTACATATATGCGAAAGCTTGTTTACGAATAAATTCAATTAGTCTCAAAAGGTGTTACCTCATTTTTTCTCTCCAATGTCATAGTAAATCTATGCTGTTAGTGGTAGATATCAAATTTTACATTCCCATTCATATAGACCTGTGCACTTTATAAATGTAGCAACTGATTCAGCACTACTGTAATTGTATATTGACGGAAATGACTCATGAATTGTCTGGCGAAATATATCTTATTAAAAAGTTTGTACGTTTCAGAATAAAATACATGGAAAATACAGAAATATCTTATAGTCATTCAAAGCAGTTTTCTGAAAGCACTAAAGAGGGCTCCTTAGTCAAAAAAAAACATGAAGACTATAAAAATACCAAACTTCTTGTAATCTATTAAAATGCATGATGGAAATATGCACAGCTGGCAAGTGTTGTCATAGGTATTATTACTCTACTATAAAATTTCAGTGCATATGATCAATTTTTACTTTGTTGAGTTTGATATCTACATTATCATTCAGGTTTTCAATAATCAAGACACACCAACGTTTCATTGTTGTTTCTAACTCTCCTAGACCTGATTTTTCATTGTATTTATGGGAATAACACAACAGACCAACATTTCTACATATGTCAAAAATTACTAAAGTTCTCATGACATCAAAATGCAGCAAACACAAATGATTACCTGGTCAACTTTATTGAGGTATCTATCAAAGAGTGGTTTTTCGTAGTCCGTGATGGTGCGCATGACTGTGTTGTAGTTACATACAATAGTTTCAAGTCGTGTAGCCATCAGTTTTAGATTACACGCATTCGAGTTCCTCAGAAGGGCCTTGGCTGACTCAGGCATTTTAACGTTGAATGGCTCACGCAGCATGTACTTCATCTCTTTCAGAATCTCCAGATGCCTTTGATCCAGGTTCATGTAAACCACTAGGGGTCTCACTTCAACATCTTCATTGTATTCTTCAGCAATCTACAATGTCTCACAGATTACTTATTAAGAATGAGTACAGAACCTCCTAAATGTAAAGTCTGGCATCAAAACAATAACAAGATTAGTAGACACAGCAGGAGAATCCGTGAAACTTGTCCGCAAGTATTCTACTGATAAATTAATTAGAATTGCTATAAACTTCATGTTAAACATTGCAAAATTTCATGATACAGTATAAAAAATCAACTAGAAGGAGCAGTAAGCTACAGTATCTGTAGCTTTTATCTAGTAATAAGCACCTTAAACCGTTGTGCCCAGTGTCGTTATGATATGGCTGTGTTTTGTATGCTCTCGGGGTGGTCTCTACATCACATACCTCATCACCTCATTTTAAATACTCCTCAACTATATCAGGCTGTGTAACATATGTACGCAGCCTGTAGACATTTGCAACAATTGGTGTGAATGGATGAAGGTCGACTGTCTGCTGAGACTTGCTGGGTTTTCATTATGGTGTTTTCCCTATTCGTTAAAACTGAAGCTAATCCATATGTCATGTTAACCACATAGTCAGGCATTAGAGAGGGCCAAAAATGGCCTATCCAATGATTACCTTGGTAATCAGCCTATTTGTAACTAACTACCTAAAGTCTGAATAAAGCTAACTCAGAAACCAAGTCTTGTCAATAACTTCTATGAGAAATGGTTGTTGGAAATATTTTTCAAAGAAAAGTACAAAAATCGGAAGAAACTACCTTCCTTACTGAGATATCAAATCTGAATGAGCAACACAGAAACATTTCAGTTCATATCGCAAAGCAAGAAGACTTGGCTTTCGACAAGAAAATAAAATTATTAAAGAAAATATTCCAAATGTTGATGGAGAATGGATAAAATCCAATCAAAATAGCTCACTATAGCGCTGTAACATTCGCTCAGGTGAACTAAAAATATCGGTAAGGTGATCATCAGTAGAATGTCAAAAAACTTCGGCCAGTGTCAGTATTAGATTGGTCCGTCAGTCAAGTGACAGGTGTTAGGTATCAGTAGCATAAGTTGACACAAACTGTGGAGAAATGGAGAAACCGTACTGAATAACAAATTAATTATACAATTAGCTTCTCACCAAAAGAGGTTGTTTGAGTTGATCAGTCAGTTCCTTTTCGAGGTTATTCTTCCATTCTTGGATAATCTTCTCCTCATACCTATATAGATTATTGGATAAAAATAAAGAAAAGATAAAGAGAAATAAAAATAAGAAAACTTGTTATCTGGGAGTAATAAACGATGTCAGACATATTGAGACGATGTAAATGTTACTAACTTATATACTGCACTAAAAAATCATCTCCTACACTATCAAAGTTATTATGTTGGATGTAGTCATGATTCTTATTGCAATTTGTGAAATTACGCGTGGTGTAAACAGTGTTAAGTATGACTGATGAGTCGCTAAATGGCCTGAACTCACATGTTGAACTCCTGCATGGCATCATCATACTGTGATCTCACTGACCATCCGTGATCACTCTCAAGTAGAAAAGCACTGACGTGTTTTAGTTTATCCATCGGAACCTATGTAAAGGCCAAATGAAGAAAAAAATTCTATTAGCTATAGAATGAATGTGTTGACAAAAAAAATGATGTTTTATGGGAAAAATATCAGGAACACATCATGGACAAAAATAATAAAATAATATCACACAACAGTTGCCAATATAAAACATTATATGCATTATATACACCTGATTTTTCTTAAAAAATAATTATAATATAATAATCATAATATTGCCTATTTTGGCTGATATTTACCGTAGAACAGACAGCACACGACTATATACCACACATTAGTGTATACAACACACCAGTATATGGCATACACCAGTGTATACACAAACTAGTGTATACCATACACCACTGTATACCACACACCAGTGTATGCCTTATGCTGATATATACCACATAACATATACCACCCCCTTACTTGAACATCTTCACTGGCTTCTAGTCACGGAACGTGTCACATACAAGTGTCTTATCTTCGCGTACTTGTCCTTGCACAATCTGACACCTAGCTATCTGAATCAACTTATCCAGTTCTATCAGCCAGCTCATTCGTTAAGACCTAACCATCAATTCTTTGTGAAACCTGTGCATAGTAGACGTGTTAAAACATCTCGTCGAAGCTTTACTGCTGTTGGTTCCACGCTCTGGAACGATCTTCCACTGTCACTACGATCAGAGTCCACGTTCACCGAGTTCAAATCCAAGTTAAAAACACACCGAACTGCATGTTTACTTGCATGTATATTATATTTTAAATTGCATTAATATTATTTGCCTTGCGTGGACATTATTATATTACTTGCATGGTTATAATTATTTGCATGGATATTATGTAGTTTCATATTTTACAGTCGTATGTTTACTAACTATTTACGATTTTACTAATTTTAATTCATGACTTTTCGCGTATTCCGTATTTTTATTATTGTAAACCACCTGATAGCATCATTGCCGATGATTCAGGTAGTATATAAATTCTTTTATTATTATTATAAGTGTATACCATACACAAGTATATACACACCAGTGCATACAATACACCAGTGTATACCACACACCAGTGTATACCACACACCAGTGTATACCACACACCAGCATACACCATATACCAGTGTATACCAAACACAAGTGTATACCACACACCAGTGTTTACCACACACCAGTGTATGCCATACGCTGATGTATACCACACACCTGTTTATACCATACAACAGTGCACTGCAAGAAATGAAATGAAAATCATTTGATTAAAGTGTACTAATGAGCTTAGCTGTGAAAGACACTTTACATTACACAATAGCATGATGACTCGCACAAGCGTCTGTACCTGTATGCGTGCCCGCAGTCCATTCACCCACATAAGTTTACTGATGATGACCGGCATGCTGTGATGTAGGGGAGGTGAGTCACAATCCTTGTTGAACAATGACCGCACCTCTGTTAGTTGCTCCACGTACTTCGCCACAATGAACTTGACTTTGTCACTCAATTCATTCTAAGTAAATATTATAAGTATAATCTATACTTGAATAAATCAAAATATAAATATATCGGGTGAGCATTCAAAAAAAACATTGCCAAATTCCATACTCTATATATCTTTTATTATGGGGCCTATTTTATTTATTTTTCGTACACATTCAGAATAATCTCATTTGATATGAATGTAAAAATTTCATATAGACATCTGCTACTGTTAAGAAGTTATTGACATGTAAGTATGTCAGAAACACACGTATCATAACGTCACAAAATTGATATAACATTATCATTTTAACGTCGCCATCACTGCAGGCACTATGTGGCAACGAGTCTTCTGTTTCTGTTTGATGTGTCTGTCACACCTTAATATTCTTATTCGTTTATAGGCCTTCAGTTTCAATTTCTTTGTGATATTCCAAACTGCTGCATTTGGTCTGTGGAATATATTTTCTTGTCCCTTTTAAAAAGTAAACATAATATTCAATGTGTGGCAAACCTGAACATTGGTCCGATTGCTGATGCCTTCAAACACTTCTAGTAAACGCAACTGCAAGCCCACTGTAGGACACTGTAAAAAGGACTGGCGAAGGATTCCTGCTAACCTCTTCTCTAGACCCTGCGGTATTCAGTTATAACATTCAAACTGAACATAAACATGCTCACGACAGTTTCAGCTGTAACCTGGAAACAATGCATTATATCATGTACATAAAGGAACAATAACAAAATACTCGTTCTAGCGGAAAGACTACATACACAATGTTAAAAAGACCTTAAAATACATTATGTATTAAGTTGCGTGTAAGACTAATAAAGCCTATGTACTGGTCTTTCTAAAGTAGGAATTATAATTGACTATGAAAAAACAGTAGGCAAACATCCCTCCTGTGTTTGAAGCCAAATATTGCTGAGTATAAGAGTATAATTTTGGCTTATAGTATTCCTTAATGTGATTCTTGGCGCAGTCTCATCATGCCTGCATTCAGTTAATATAATAGCCATCTTTATTAAATAAAAAGTCTACAACAGCTTTCATTGAACCTTAATATGTCCCCTGAAAGTGAAGAATGCCCTCTCAAACTTTTGACTGGGGTCGACAGTGAGAACACTGTCAACAGCAGAGAAGAATGTTTCAGTGGCCTTGGTGTAATGCTCATGGACTTCTCGGACAAGAGCATCAAGACCATCGCTGCCTGCCCCACCCACAGTAACTACAGTCTCCAACAGCCGGAAGTGGCGGGTGGTCTCCACAAGTTCCAGAACATCGTTACATCTGGCAAACAGCAAAAAGCAACTTAATAATGTTTGCAAAGAATAAAGACTTCAGCTCATTAATTAATTACACAGAAGTATTATACACTAAACTATGAGTAACAGATTATTATGAAGGGAAAAGGGGAGGTTTTGGTGCTACTTAATCATTAAGTGTCTCAAACGTACAATATTGTCTTGTTATATCTCTAAGATACTTTTATAATAACCCATTGCACAACAAATCTTTCTCAATATTCAAGCGCGAAAATGTTGCTCCTTTCCTATTGTGGAAAGCACAGAAAAAATCATTGGTTTTTGCTGGCTCAAACTCAAAAGCTCTCGCATAAATGCAGCGCTTCCAACCACAGCATCACTGGCGCTGCCACTTAGAACACTTACAATGAATAACCATCTGAACTCCACAATATCTATGCTGTTGGGCTAAATTAACCTTTACTATAGATGAACAACCATCAGCAGGTGTTTAAATAGAGAGATGTGGAACTAGTTTAAACATTCTGGAAAATTACATATTCAGATGTGCTTAATTTGACCTATGAAATACATGTTTATCTTTGTAGAATGTTCTATACTAAGCAAATCTACACTGAACTCAGCACTAACTGGTTCGCGTTGGCTGGGCTATTGTAGGAAACTGTCAACCGTATTCAGTGAACAAAAGGTCATTTAATAACAGACAATTACAAAACATACCATACTCGATAATAACAAAGTGATGTGTGGTTATGAATATTTATACCTCTAATGTATTTTATACTACTATATACATATTGTTGTATACTTAAAAAATTGCAGTTGCTGAGTTCACACGGTGCCAGCCACAAGCTGTAGGCTTATTTCACGATTCATTGATTCATCGCGTTACATCAGGCATGGAGAAATTACATGGGCCAATGGCCATATTTAAGGAAAATAACTTAATGTTGCCGGCCATACATTCTCATGCAAAATGTAGATGAAAAAATTGCAGTAATTTATGCTTAAGTTGTTTGATGGTTAATGATTATCAAGGGGCAGAATGTAAGCAGAAAGAAGAATGAATAGTTTTATCATTCATTATACAGTAATCCAATTTTCACATTATGACATGAATGAGCCACAGTAGCCATGAGCCACAGTAGCCATGAGCCACAGTAGCCATGAGCCACAGTTGCCATGAGCCGCAGTTTCTCCATGCCTGAATTACGGTTTAATTAAAAATAGTTATGGCAAGTGAAATACCTTTATACTTCTTGCTCAAATATGTCAATTGCCTTAACATTAGGGGAGTAGTGTATGTCATACCGTTCCATGAAGCTGTTGAGATGTTGGAAGCATGCAGCATTGCGCACTGGCCATGGACTGTCTATCCAAAGCTGCTCATTGTCCAAGAGGCTAGTGGATGATGAAGCATCAGCCACTTTGTACCAGGGAGTGTAGGCGTGATAGCCATAGATTCGGCCCGAGAATAGCGACATCTTCGGTTGTACTTTTCTGCAAAACATCACATGGTGAGAGCAGTTAGCATAGTAGTTACATTGCTAGAATTGAATCCAATTGTCTACATCCAAGCTTTAGCCAGTGGATCATGCAAAAATTAGTGTCATATAAAAAAAAACAGTAAATATTATGTTAATGATGAAATTGCTAACTTAAGATTAGAATCCTCTTCCAGTCTTGCTCCATTCAGCTCATCAGCTTTATCCTTGAAGTCGAGGTAGGTACCTCTAAATGCTGCGCAGACTCGGAGGGCCTGCTTCAATTTACTATATGACTGAAATAAAATAAGCCAAACTATTTTATAAATTAGTTACAAAATTTAAAAACATAACAGTGGTCACACCTGAGGTTGAGTCATATATTTTTGCAGTAATCAACGAGGACTAGTATTCCGTATTTAAATGTTAATCAACTCACACAGATCCTTAATGAGGTGCAATATGGGCAAAGACCAATAATTATGGGCACATCTATGAACTAGATTATGAATAGTGAAAATAGAATGACCTAAGTGGTTGTTTAACCAGAGTAATTGACATAAATCATGACAACAACGATGATGATAGTGTCACTCTTAAAGCGCTTTATTTTGTAGAACAGTCTAGAGATGCTTTACAATAATAATGTAAAGATGGTCAATTACGAGAAAGTTCCACGTATCATAAGGTAATTGATTTCACTTATGTATATATATATTTCATATAACTATATTAATTATTAATAGAATAATTGAAAAATTATGCAGATACATTAAAAATTTACACATTAAGCACTTGGTCTACCTGTACACATATACAAAATGAATGATGATGGCTATGCACTGGAGAAAGCTTATGGGTTGAATAGGTGGGATATCAAAAGTTGCTCAGAGGTGGTTTTGTTGTTGCTGTTTCTAAGGTTAGGGGGTAGACTGTGTCATAGTGTCGGGTATGTGTAGGTAAAGTGTCTGGGTTGGATTTAGTTTGTTTTATAACAGAGTAATGATACATTTATGTTATTATTAACAACTAATTGGTATAGTTAATAGCATCTGGTCTTCATCACCCTAGCTAACCAAGCTAGCAGGGGGATGGGTGAGGATTAATGGTCCACTAGCCATCAGGCCCATTCAACCCAGTCAGCCCTACCTGGCTCTGCATAATAAATACTCTTGATAGAATGAATGAAAAGAGGTGGGTATTTCATTTCTGCAACCTTCAGTGAAATAAAATGGGATTAAATATATTTGATAGCATTGCTGTCTAACACACTTTACATCAATAAATACACTATTTAAAAACATTGATATGGCTCCAGCATCATCAGAAAATAACACATAAGACTAACTGATAACACATTTAACGACATATTTTATCACATATTGCGTTATTTTCACAATATCTGATATATGTGATATGTTTAATATTGTATGTATCAGAACCAGTGTTATTTGTAGATCAAGAACATGATAGTTAAACTATAGTAAAAAGATGATGATGATGATAATTCTTGATAATTTATTAGTTTGTAAACTTTAGTAAACAAGTGTGTTTTTAGCGGACTTTTAAATTGATTTATACTTCTGCATTTTCGTATGTTAACTGGTAGAGCATTGAAAAGGTGAGGACCAGCATCATAGAAAGCATAGTCGCCGATACCTACGCGGTTCGTATGAGGAACGATGAGGCTAAGTGAAGAGTTCAATTGACCAGCGTGTATAGATGAATTAATGCCGATGGCTGAGGAGAGGTAGGAAGGAGCAATGCCGTAGATACATTTATAAGTTAATAGAAAGATCTTGAAAGAGACTTGAGATGTGTAGCCAATGTAGCGAGTGAAGAACAGGAGTAATATGAGAGCAACGACGTGTATGGGTGAGAAGTCGAGCAGCGTGGTTCTGGAGTTTCTGGAGTCGGTAGAGTTCGTATGATAGAAGATTGATGTATAGGGAGTTGCAGTTATCAATTTTGCTCGTGATGAGAGAATGTATAAGTGTTTCACATAGTTCTGGAGAGAGGTAGCATGATATTGATCTGATGTTCCGCAAATATATATAGCCAGATTGGAGAACTCTGCATATCTGCTAGTGGAAAATTAGATGTTTGTCAAATATGACTCCAAGGCCACGAACTTCATCTGCCGGTTTGATAGTTGTGCTCTTGATAGTTGATAGTTACGGAGATGTCGGGAGAAGAAGCAAAAGGCGAGGAGATAAGTAAAAGTTACATTTTTGTTGGATTAATTTTGAATTTAATAGTCAGACACTGCAAGACCTCACACTTAGGATGGGACTCGTGAAGCATCGGGAAGTGTATCCAGTGACATTCCCAGTTATTATAAGTAAACATGTTGCCTAACTGCAAAGTGATGATTTCTCTGTCTTGGCCTGACTCGTGGTCCGAGATTCCATGATTCGTCACCAATCTACGAATCTTAGTCAGGCGTGGTGTTGTTTGAATATGTAAAAGTTTTACAATCACACCAATCAAAAACAAAAAACATCAAAATATCGAGTATGAAGTTGATTTCATGAATGGAATACAGCTCAATGGAAGACAATAAATAATAAACCTCAAGTGGGTCGACTAAGACGTCATCACCAACGAGATACTTGGCCCGATTCACCACCTCATTCGAGAGAAGATGCAAGAGGTGGCGCAGAATTTTGTTCTGATGAAAGTATCTGCCATCATGGAAAATATTGTTGTACAGACATCGTCATCAGATAGTCTAAATAGTCGATAGTTATCTAACTCCATGTTTACATGATTCTATATTTATGTGAAGACATAAGAGAATTTAAAAGAATAGTCTTTAAAGAGTTTTGTATTTATTATAATTGACAATAACAAATTTTTTATACTATGGAGAATATGAAATATATATTATAAAACATGAAATTTTCAAAAATCAGCATCTGTAGGCTCACTCTGAGTGTTCCCAGACTAAGATGAGAACAGAAAACAGTGGCTTGAAGACAATAATCATGTCCAGTGGTTGAGTGCTGGTGTGGAGCTGGTCAAACAGATGCTTCATTGTGTGTAGAAACCTCAGTATCGTGTTTGTCGCATTCTCTGACTGCCAACAGAATTATTCACAAAGAGAGGTCATTTTACATCACAAGAAAGTAGTGAAATAAATATGGATATAATATTTATCAACCTCATAGCCATTTTTAAACTACTGAATATAGAGAAATTTTAGACACAGAGATACGGGTTAGAATTGGAATAATTATGTACATTATCTTATTTTTTCAGCATTATTTTTGGTTTTAATACTGAGTGAATATCTTTAAATAAATCAAGCAAAGAAAAAGTAACAAAAAACAGTCATCAATGCATACTGATCTAATTCAAAGTCCACTGTATGTATCTAGTAAAAAATATGAAAATTAAAATTATGATTTACAGATACTTGATCAGATAAAATAACTCGCTATACTCGATCAGATAAAATAACTTGCTATACTCGGTCAGATACAATAACTCAGCATACTCGATCAGATACAATAACTCAGCATACTCGATCAGATACAATAACTCAGCATACTCGATCAGATACAATAACTCAGTATACTCGATCAGATACAATAGCTCAGTATACTCGACCAGATACAACAACTCAGCATACTCGATCAGATACAATAACTCAGTATACTCGATCAGATACAATAGCTCAATATACTCGATCAGATACAATAACTAAGTATACTCGATCAAATAAAATAACTCAGCATACTCGATGAGATACAATAACTGAGTATACTTGATATATCAAACCGTATGTTAATCTAACATTGTTAGACAAAAAATATAGGCTTTGTATGTTTCATATCTTATAATATGGTGAAGAGAGCCATGAAATATAACATAGCCTAAAATATCAATTCAGTCAGCATTGTGTTCTCATCCAGATTGAAAGTTAATACAATTTTAATTATGAACATATGAAATTGTGAAACAATAGTAAGAAGGAAATAACCTTTTCAATGTCTCTTCTCACAGAACCAAATGAGTGAGCATATTGACTATTGGCTTGCTGTAAGTTCGATAAAATGTCTGTGGCGATGGGAGAATCCAATTGCTCGTTGATGGAGTGAATGCAGTCGAGATGTCTCTGCCACATGGTCACTTCATCAACAGGCCCGGGTTCTGGGCCAAAGTTGGCATAGAGGTCGGCCAATGGGTCATGTTGTATTACGTGCTAAAATTTAATGCATATAATGTTTTTGTTAAGATACCAACTATCAAATCACTTTGGCGATTGACAGTTATGTCAATATTTCAAAATATGCAGTTGTGGCTAAAGATTGAACTCAAGTTGGCACATAAAAATTGTATTTAACTGCTGGAAGTGGTATGAAATGATAAATTCTGAATAAAATTATGTGCAAATCAGTAAAATGAACTCCAATAATAGTATAAAAAAGCGTGAAACAGAGTAAAATAGGAGAAACTATGGTAAAGTATGGTGAACTGGGGCAACATTCAGTAATTACATTAAATAAAATTAATTAGTGACAGTTACACTGAATTATAGCACACTATGGCAAACTACAATAAACTATAGTGAACTAAGGTAATGTACAGTAAACTACAATAAACTATGGTGAAATAAGGTAATGTACAGTAAACTACAATAAACTATAGTGAAATAAGGTAATGTGCAGTAAACTACAATAAACTATGATGAACTAAGGTAACCTAGAGTAAACAACACTAAAAGACAGTGAATTGTTTCAAGAACAAAATCATTGTAGATTCATAATAGCAATACTACAG
Source organism: Epimenia babai (assembly GCA_011762755.2). Classification (NCBI taxonomy): domain Eukaryota; kingdom Metazoa; phylum Mollusca; class Solenogastres; order Cavibelonia; family Epimeniidae; genus Epimenia; species Epimenia babai. Next base: position 4,679 of record WURV02083668.1, on the reverse strand, counting down.
TAAATGAGTACATTGTATGTGTAAGGTTGACAAGACACCTTAATTTGCTTTATCCAACCAATGACTGTAGACTCTAGGACATGAAGAACAGCCGCACGTCTGCTAACATCAGTGGCAGCTTCTGCTAAGACTTCTATTGATGGAAGACTCAACACAATGTGACCCTGTAGACAGATGATCCCAAAAAAATAAATATTCAAAATTCATAGAGACATGGAAATAACATCATTTATAGCATAGATAAATAATAGGCAAAAAGGGTAGCATTAAGTCTTAAGTTTAGCAATATGCCTATGGAAAACAATTTTATCCATTATGATAATATAGAAATAACCTGAGACGAATCCCTTATACTCCTCTCGGCCTACTGACCACAGACATCTATTGTATATAGAGTAATTAACATAAATAACATTTTTGTCAGATTCCTTAAACTGCAAGTAATATCGATGGTGTATACTATAACTATTTTATATATAATTTTAAGTAAAATAAACCTAAAAAATTCATTAAATATACAGTGCCTTTTGTGCACAAGAAGCATTAAAAGAGCTGACCTCTATGTGACCTTGTGTGACCTCTATAGTTGACATGAGTCGGTGCAGAAAATCCATGAGTCTGTCTGTTGTGAGAGTGGAGTCAGATGTTGTTGTCTGCACATTCATGCATAGAAGTGGGAGGAATACTTCCCTCATCAACATATCGAGGTTCTCAAGAGGTAGGTCAGTACAGTCCTGGTACATCACCTCGTCATCTGTGTAGTTCAGGGAAAAAATATATCAAAGCATTTTCCAAACAATCATAAAAAAACAATTTACATCTGTACAGGAAATTTTCAAAAACAACTATTGGTACAAAGAAGGACCTTAGATGATTGACAAAATAACTAAAGTGGAATACTCATTCCATATGCTATATTGTGACTATTTATGTAGGATATATACAACGAACCCATGTTGTCATTTGTTAAAGTCTTTCCTTGGTGGATCTTGAGAAAGAAAATAGATTTTCTATGAAGGTTGTCAGGTGCTTTATGCGAGGCAACCAAGTTATGTTGCGAGATGTTGTAGATGAAAAGATGTCGAACCTCTTCATTATTCACAAAATCATATATCGCTATCCTGCATAGACAGTAGTCAAACAATTTCATGACCATGGTGTAGTCTATTGTAAATAATGTATTGATAGAACAAAGTTTTACAAAGACTGCGGCATTTTAATATGAGTTTGCAACAAATTTCAACTATGGATAATGTAAGTAAGGAAGTGAATGTAATCGTATCTCTTTCTTTCTTTACAATTATTTGTGGAGCATTGAAAATTTCATTTACATGTGACAGTCATAGGAACCATAGGCATTTTTATCTGTTCTACGGAAGGCACATCGTTGTTACATATGTGATATATGTAAATGCTAAAATTTATGTACCTACTCCATGTCTTATTTATAAAAAAATACTTTGTCCATGAAAAAAAGTAGATTCACATTGTGGTACCTATTAGAATCTTGTGCAAATAATTTCTTAAGATCTTCAGTGCGTGGCCGCAAAGAAGAGTTGATTCTTCCTTCGAGCCACTTGACACGCTCATCCATAGAAACACCTAAAGACATAGTTCATTGGAGGGTTTCTTGGCTCTCAATAAATGAACAGTCACAATAAAAGAAAAGTCACAATAAAACCGAGGCAAATATTATATGTTACACTTAACAGTAGCTAGGCAGGTCATTGGACTTCACACATATTGGCACATTTTAAACAACACTGTGTTAGCGAATAGCGATAGTCGCCCAGTCGCACTACGCATGTATTATTTTATCCAGCGTTTCGCCGCCATATTGTTTACATGTTGCTATGGTGCAACCGCATTTTCAAATGGATCATACAGTATAAACGTCGTTTTTAATTTCCCTTTGGGTATAGCCAATATCAGAATGCCAAATTGCCGATGCATAAATTTAATAATGCATCGACTGCAAGTATAAAAAAATAAAAACTGCTAGGTTTTTGTTCATTTTGCGAAAAAACTTCGTTTTCTCACAGCGTTTCTGCAGATAATGCAGACGGTTTTAATATTTTCAAATAATTTTTCTACCCTGAAAATTATAAGGAGCTTGCTTGCAATGACCAAAACAGGTTTAATGCACACTAAACATCAACGTAATAACATTGCCTTATTAAATGTAATTATGTCGGAAGATATAGTAAAACATGGATAAAAATATTTTCTGAAGTTTTATTCATGTGTAGTTATGTAGTGGCATTGACCGACAGCGACATTTTTCCCTGCTGTTGCCAGGTAATGTGGGCGTGGCTTATGGAATATCACGTAACAACGTGACAAATTAGGGCAGGGACTGACTTGACAAACTGTCCGATGTGTGAAGTGTAATGTAAGAGTAAACATCAAATGCTTTGACGATATCCAAGCGTTTTAATAATTTTTTTATTCCACTGCAAGTATTATTCATTTACTGATTAAAACCAAATCCATTTTTGTGACAGTTATTGCGCTATACACAAAGTTAACTTAAGTCTCGAACTGAGTATATCGACCAATAATACTCTATAACTTTAAATAGATAAAACTAGAGGACGACCTCAAGATCTTCGATCCCTTAAAAATATTACATATTTACATTTAATTCTTCATAATCCAAAGTCCCCACCATAAGTATGTGTAACATACTGGATTTAGCTGGTTAGGGATATTCTCACCGCAAACGGGGAATCCCCTCAATTGTTGGCGCACGTGTCAATCACGTCGCGCCACGCCCACATTAACCTTGATTGGCTTGATGTTGTTTATCCTTACTATTGCGTCATATCGTCTGTTTTCTATTTGTTCGATAGAGTCTGCCCCATAGCTTATAAAAAGCCGGTGTCTCAAATTACTGCGTTCCTATAAATCGTACTAGTCGTAAAATTAACATCGTGATTTAGACGATAGAATAAGACTGTACAGGTTAGGTTCCAATTACGTGTAACCGTTTAGTAACTGCTAGTTTTAAAGTGTTATTAGTAAGCTGAGATTGTTATTACTTTGTGATTACACTGGAAGATAGAGTACTCAGACCGAGTCGTACTTTTTCTGTATATTTTGATGTTAGTTTATTCAACATAAGAAATTAAAACATAACACTCATCATCATGAGCAGACATATGAGACGGATAAAGTCAAGCTGTAAAAAAGATGAGCAAATTTTAGTTCCCCGCCGCTGACTACGGACGGGCTTTCTGCCGACTTAAATACTATCGGGTTGTTTTACAGGCCAATAAATTTTGCCACATTACCCCTTTATTGAAACAACTACATTGGCTCCCAGTCACCGAACGTATCATCTTTAAATGTCTGATCTTCACTTATCTGGCATTGCACAAAATGGCGCCTATGTACATAAATGATCTCATAACTTTTTATCTACCCAATCGTTCTTTGAGGTCATACGATAAATGTCTAGCCAAATCACTTCGATGTAAACGTGTCTCTACCGGTCGCTGTAGTCTTGCTTTGGCTGGTTCTTCCCTCTGGAACAACCTCCCGCTTGATATAAGACCCACAGCCAAGTTCTGCGACTTTAAGTGCAAATTAAAGTCACACCTATTTTTGTCGGCATACTCCTAATGACTACAGTCTTACACCTTTTTACTCCAAGTTATCCTTGTGGTTGTACACGGCTACATTTAACAAACTTCATTGTTCGTCAGCGATCATTTGTTTCATTTATCTTTGTCCATCTACGTATTTACAGAACGAATTTGTATTTTTATTTACATAAAGAATTTTTATTTTATATTAGCCCTGTTTTTAACTAGCGCCTCAGAGCACCATTCGTGGTTGGGGGGGGGGGGGTATAAAAATTCTATAGTTACTTACTTACATGCACGAAAGTGGCGGGATGCACCAATGTCACCGGGATTATCATCGCGGTTTATAGTAAGAATCGCAAGGGTAAGAGGGTTGAACTTCCAGATAACTTAAAACGAGATAATCGAATATATATAAGACATAAGTAGAGGTGAGCATGCTTGGGTGCCACTCTACGTGAGCAGAAGGGTTTTGAGATGTCACAGGGTGCCAGTTGAGTGCGCAGAAAAACTGGAGTGGTACGAGTATATCGAGAGGTGTAATAAGACATCGAGGAGCACATGCAATCACATCTACGGTAACGTACCTTACTAAATGATTATATTTATATACATTGCTACAAATAAAATATGCTTCCGTGAATATATCTGCTCCATGGCGGTAAAGGTACAGTAAAGTACATTTATAGACCGCATATATCACCCAAGAAAGGCTCTCAGATGCCGTTTACAATGAAATGTTTTGGCAGCAATTCAGCGCATATACAATACCTTCGACACTCGCGTATCACCCAGCTAAGGATAATATCGAACATCTACCAATTTCGGAGACGGGTTTACTTCAGCAATCACAGATAAATGACTTGCTAAGGATCATCGCAGAAAAGTCGACCAGTGAGTGGTTTCGAACCCACGACCTTTCTGTTACGAGTTCTATCCGCGGTAGTAGTGGTGGTGGTAGCACTAGTTATGGCGGATGGTAACTGCTTCCCGAGATACTAGTAAAACATTAAAACATAAGCATTATCTTTTCCGTACGTAGCAATCTACTGATTTAAATACACTACTCACAACGTCTCAAGGGTCACCCAT
>WURV02083557.1:0-20680 GCA_011762755.2 Epimenia babai | reverse complement strand
TTTGTGGTGAGCGCGCGAAACGCCTTGCCCCCACGCGGCTTCGGCCTGACTCGGCATGGGTGATGAGGACCGTAGAGCACAGGCCTTCATTGATGGCCGCGGCCGCATGGCGGACATGCAACATGAAGGAGCAGCGATTAACATATCACCTTAAGTTGAGCCTGAAGGTGGACCAGGGAAGAACCTTCACTCGATGACCCATCATACTCATCTTGTGAAGTGTGGGCTGACGGTTGAAAATAATTATATCATTGTCTTGCATGTGCCGTTCAACCTGCAGTGTCAAAACTGTACGTATTGTATATCACAGACACACGCACGCGCGCACACACGCACATTACATACAATTCTCTGAGATAAAATGTCATTACTGGTCTGATGCACTGACAAAAGACAGTGCCTAGTACAAAAAACTTTCGATGAGGTAAAAGCCTCTTTGCCAACAGAAAGAAAATGGGTTAAAGAAGAACAAATGGTGGTGGCATCAGTGAAGACTAACGAAAATATCATAATGCCATTGATACAAGACTAGATAACAGAAGGGAGGACCTGCCTGTTTGTAAACATCTCCTGATGGGTCAAGATATCAAATACAATGCACGAAACTTTACAATGACTGACCTTGTAGCCTATCTGCAGATGAAGATCGCTGGCCTTAGGGTGGAAGCGAAGGTCAATACGCTCGCCGTTGTCGCGGATAATATACTTGGCACCTGGGTACTGGTTGGCACCGCGTCTTACCAGTTCGTGCATTCTGACACATTCATTAGATACCATGATCAGCAGTCAAAACAGCCACCCGCACCACGCGTGGCCAAGCCATTGTACAAGCGACTTTTGCAACCCAAAAGTTCAACAAGGCAACTTACTAGTCATACAAGTCAAGAATGTACAAAGGCTCACCTGTCAATATTGAATGGTGTCACAAGCTCCGGGAATGTCATGTTTTGAGCAATCGTCCTCGGAACACCGACCTGGTCAATTCGCAAGTTAGGATCCGGCGTAATTACAGTACGCGCTGAGAAGTCAACCCGCTTACCCATCAGGTTACCGCGGATACGACCCTCCTTGCCCTTTAACCTCTGCTTCACCGACTTCAAAGGTCGGCCAGATTTTTGTACAGCCTGGAAAAATTGATGAAATGCACTGACTGCAGTAAGTAGGATTTTTAGCGGCAGTATTACACTAATTCATCCTAAACAGATCACAGGCAACAACTTAATCATCTGATAAACAATTAGAAGCAGAGAGCGTGTGATCAATACAAGTATTTCGTCTATATCAAATGAACTCTGGAGTAACCAAGAATTACGCGTTAAATGTCTCAGAAATATTTTCTAACATCAGCATCAGGTATCAGATGGGTGTTCTAGATATCTATTACAGAGTGAAAGAACAGCAGTATACAAATCACAAATATAAATTCACATGTGACAGTACGTGTAGAGAAAAATGGGATACATAGACAGGGACATATAGACGACGAAAGTAACATTCGGAAACAATAAAAATTGATGACATACACGAGGCATCCCGGGCATCTCGTTATCCACAAGTGTGGCCACGTGGAACTGTAACATCTTCGTATCCTCAGCAATGATGTGAGCTGCAGCTCCATTCTGCTCATTACGTCGCAGCTGATTATTGGCCTTGACGATGTCGGCAAGCTTATGTGTTAGGTCATCCTGAAAGTGTCGTATAAGTGATTCACAACCGTCATGAAGGCCTCATGAACAAACGACACATGGTGCGAAGAGAATCAAGTCATGCCAGGCTGGCTAACTGGAAGAAAGACACCGTTCAATCAACGTGTTCAAGCAATGGTATATCAGGATGCATAGTGAGGTGGAATAAATCACAGCATATTTTTGATTTACAGTGAATATTACATTAAACATCAAAGACATTAAACTGTCAATGAGTAAATCTAAGTCTAATGCTACATACATGATTCCTTGCTGAGCCAAACATAACGACGGCGGGTCTCACGGCCAATGGCGGCACAGGTAACACAGTTGCGATCATCCAATCAGGTCGTGCGTACTTTGGGTTCATACCGAGAATCGCACTATCCTCATCGCTGATTCGCTTGAATATCTCATGGACTCGTTCTGCTGATAGGATTATTTTGCGCTCCTGCGAGTCTTCATTGACATTCTTCCATTCTGCGCTAAGTTCAAACCCAGTTCGGCGAAGCTTCGGTTGGTAGCGGCCACAACCTCCGTGCGACGGCTACAACAGTTACGCATGTTCTACCTAGAAATCCCTCTACAATTTCGATAATCAAAATAAGACAATATTATATGTCAAGTGTCTCTAGATTAATTTAAAATAGTGACATCAAGGTAGAGTCCATAAAAGTAATCAACTGTCATAATATAACATAATTCATTATTATTACATTATTGGCAATAAAATTGGGCTTTTTATGATAAATTTACATTGTTACATTGGATACAAAACCCATGTTAATTGCAAAGTTGAGCTAGTTAAGTGATATTTCGTGGTAAATTAAATTACCTTTGCAACATAAAAAAGCAAGGACAAAGCACTGTCCATTTAAGCGAGAATTCGTAAAACCAGACGAAAATGGTGGCACGAAAATTGGAGGGATTTCCAGGTACATTGCATTATTTTCATGATACAATTATATAACATGTTATATCTTGCATTACATAACATCGTATGTTGCATGAGAACTGTATCTCTTAATGCATAGGTCACGAGCCTTGATATATCTGTTTCATGCAATTTGCCATGTGAATTATTCACCTGATGGAGAATGTTCTCTAACATTCGAAAGCTTGTGATCTATATCTCCGCAGTGAGCCATAAAGGTGTTACCACTGAATTTGCTTATATTGGTGACATTGACAAATGTAAATAATTGCTAATATTTTCTATTCCTATGACTTTGCGTTAATATTTTAAGCAGTCATAAATCTTATCTCTATGTCCACATAAACCATCCTGTATTGCCTCAGTGAAACGAGAAGGTAGTGATATGAGAATAAATCGTCACAGCCATTCGGACAGCCAATCATCACAGACAAACACCACATGGTATGTTAATTTGTTGAACATTTTAATTAATGTTTCTATTATAATATTACTTATATAAGGTTTTCATTTAAGCATCAGTAATCAGTAACCAAAAACAGTAGGCCCAGGAGGAGGACGCTCACCTGAAAAAAAGAAAAAAGATAGAACACGAGGCCAAGCAGGCCATCTTGATATTAGGAGAAGACAAGGAGACTGCATGACATTAAAATCGAAAGGCGAAAGAGACCTAACAATACCCATTACGATTTTGAAACAAGACAAGAGCCCAAAGCGACTCGATAATACCCATTATGATACTGAAACAAGGAAAGAGGCCCAAAAGACCCGACAATACCCATTACGACACTAAAACAGGACATGAGGCAAGGAGACCCAACACTGCCCATTATGAAACTAAAACAAGAAAATATAGATTTGTGGGAAAAATCCTGAAATCACATATATTTACCAAAACAGACATGCCTTGAATAAATGCGAATATCTGAAAATGGCAGATCTTCGCACTAAGCTGACAAGACGATAAGGATTTTCGAATTTAAAAGTCGAAAGAAATTACCCCCCTCTGCTCCCATGACGAGATGCTGAACAAATCTAAAAGATTCTGCCCCAAGGACAATATCCGTCAAATCGCAGACCTTGGCAGTAAGCGGTTCTTGAGATTTTTTCAAAAACATGTTAACATTGCACGGATGGACTGATGGATGAAGCTCAGAGGTGGGCTAAGAGGACAAAACAACAAACAATCTTTATATTAGAACAAGAAGACAAGGAGACTGCCTGACATTAAAATCGAAAGGCCAAAGAGACCTGACAATACCCATTACGATACTGAAACAAGGCAAGAGGCCGACAATACCCATAATGACACTTAAATAAGAAAATAAAGATTTGTGAAAAAAACCTAGGCTGAAACCACATCTAAATGCCAAAATAGAAATGCCCTAAACAAATCTAAATAAGACATATACAAGCAATATCTGTGAAATGGCAGCAGACCTTAGCACTAAGCAGACATGAGATAAAGATTTTCAAATTTTAGTCGATAGGAATTACCCCTCTTTGCTCCCATGAGATGCTGAACAAATCTGGAAGAGAATGACCTAGGACAATATCTGCCAAATAGCAGTACTCTGCGATAACCGTATGAGAAAAAATCTTTTAATAAAAAATATAAACATCAGCAAAAGTTCCCTCCCCTAGATGCAATGATGTAACTGTGAACAAATCTAGAAGACACCATCTCCAGGACAATATCTGCCAAATGGCAGACCTCAGCAATAAGCGGTTCTTGAGAAGATTTTTCAAGAAAATGTTAACATCGGACGGACGATAGACAACCTCCGATCAGAAAAGCTCACAGAGCTAAAAACAGCTTCACCTAACGAAATAATTCATTAATACAAAATTAGTCAATAGTTATCAGGAATGACGGCACAAAAACGGCACCAATAGAGTACAAATACACTGCAACCAAAAGAATATTTGCCCAAAATATTTCATCCCCTTAAATTCATTCAAATCTTTAAACTTTCATTAAACATACAAGGCTCAAGTCTATGTTATTCATAAAATACCGACGTTATTTATGTTATTTAGAGTAGTCTGACAAAGCGATTATGGTGATAACTTTTAAAACAATTATAAAAACTGAGAAGAGAATTCTTAGCCCATCCACAGGGTCCTGACAGTACCATGGAATCTGTATATACATCCGGTGTTAAAAATCTCGCGTGTCTTCGCGGACATTATATTGATGGAAAACTTACCTCGGTCTTCTCGGCAGTGTCAATCTCATCCCCACCCTCACACAACTTTTTGGACTTACACGCATCATACATGTAGGCCAATCGTTTTCGAGGGAAGTCGCGCGTCTTATGAAGCATTTCTTTTATCGCATTTGTTGTCTATAACACAATGTACGACAATTAAAGGTAACAACTAGTATAAACATTGAGAAATATGCTATAAATGTAGCGGAGAAACCTGAACTGCAGACAATAAATTACGTCAAGGAAAAGTGGTAAAACCTATTTCAAATAAGTGGAAATAAAACATCGAATTCTCTCAGTATTTATCCTGTACCATAAACCTATTAGGGAAACGATACATACATCACAGAAAAACAATCTATATCATCGGGGAAATAAAAGAAACAGTCTCGTGTACTCTCTATGTGCATATGCTTTCCAAGCCTTTGTTCGCCGTGGTACTAAAGACATCACGGGGAAAAGACCGTATAATCCTCACGACACACCAAAGAATTTTGCAAATTAGAGTAAATAAGATCAAGTATAGCATGTTTCTTATATAAATATTCATATTCAGACATAATTCTACTTAAAAAAATAAACATCATTAATGAACATTAAAGTAATTATTCTTTATAATGTGACATTGGTGACAATGACAAATGTTGCATGGAAATGAACTGCCATACCGTGAAAATTATAATAGTAATCGCTTTCACCTGTACCTACTCATATTATAAAGTAGAATATTGCACTGTTATCTTCACCTTTAAGGATGCATACCACTGACCAAGTCAATGGAAGACAATTCCATTAAAGCTAAGTTATCATATACAATTCTTCTAGTTATGTTACTGTATGCAACCAATTGATGTGATGTATTTTTTTCATAATACTGAAAGGGCATAATCAAAATAAACTACATACAATGACGGAACCATACATCACTACAATTCAGCATAAAAGTAATATTGCTCCAGTGAAAAACTACCAACATATCGGATTTGTGGGTGTTTCAGTCAGTAAACATCTGCTTGGTCAGTTACTAAGCATTCAAATGATTACCGTGTCTGCGAGGATCTTTGAGCAGAAGAAACATACACATCTTAAAATCTTTATTGATTTTGTTAAGAATCCAACATGGAACACAGGCTTGGCAAGTTCGATGTGACCAAAATGGCCAGGGCATTCGGTCATGTTGCCGGCGCATGTTTGACACCGAGACACGCGATCGATCGAGCCTTGTCTCGGATCCATCAGCCCACCAATCTTTGGACGGCCGGCCTCAGTTGTTTCAGAATATTTGATGCCGCCATCCGTCACAGACATGCGACGCTGTTGACATAAAGGTAGCAAGATATTTAATGATTATATTTCAATTCATTAATAGTAGCTAGGATTGAGGCTTTGTATGCCCTGTACAAACCTAATGGGCACAATATTTAAACAGGCTTTAGGAACTAAAGATATTAAAATGCTAAATATATTTCACATTGTGGAATATTTCACTTGGAAGTTATTCGAAAAAAATTAAATAGAAAAACTCGTGTGAAATAGCAAATAGATATATTTTCCCCAAACAGAACAGCTGAGTATAACATGCGTGAGGATACCAAATTTAAGTTATTCAACCTACAACAACCTGAAATAACCCATTATAAACACCTTTTCAACATGCCCTTATATTAGTTATGTTAGTTGTCACCTTTTAACCCATCTATTATTCAATGGAAAGTTATCTTATATTCAAACATAGGCATCTTTCTAGTGAATGGTTCATACCAGGAAAAAGCTGAAAATTTCCATAATTTTTCATGGATGTGAGGTTTAACTTTGAGGTAAGAATGAGGGAAAAGGCAACTGGAAGAATGGCAAATTGTCCAGCTAAACATCCGTAAGGTTGATGTCGAGAAAGCAATAAAATTACCCTTAATTGCAAGCCCATCTTCAACTTAAGCGAATGTCCAAATTTCTCCAACAAATAGGAAAAATTTTAACTTTTGGGTCATTAGGTGGGTAACCTTGAGGTCACTACTCCACATTGAAAAGAGAAGAATACTATGAATAGATGGAAGAATACATTAAAATTAAATATTGATTTATAGTGCCCTTTTAACACATGGCTATCAGACACTTCACAAATTTACGGTTACTATGATTAACTAGAAATACAAGGAATACAGTTCAAAATAAAACTAGGTAATAAATGAATCGAAAATAAATGAGACATATACAGTAAGATCACAGATAAAGAAAATATAACTAAAAATACAATGGCACAGATGGTATTGTGGCAGAGTGTCAATACAACATAAAGGAAAAAAAACTATATGGACTTGTTTGTTTAAAAACATAGCAGACGAGAGTGGCTAGTAAATGAGTTAACTGATGAATGTATTGTACCAGTTGATCAAACAGTGAAAGATGGTAGTTATAATTTGGGTTGTTTCGGAAGTGAGAATCCAATAGACTGAATGCAAAGAATTATAGACAAAAGTCATTCAATGTAAGCAATGTAGGCTGTACCACTGGGCTACAAGATAATTGGCCCAAAATTTCACAATTCTGCATAACAATCTGAAAAATTCATCTGAACATTGTAAAAATGAGTCAAAATAATGTATAGACCTCATGAAAGGTATTGCGTAATCATCCTCCTCCATTGTTGTACTGACATAAAAATCATACAAAAAGTAATATTGCCATATAATCATCGTTAAACAATTATCTGAATATCTGAAAAGCTTGGCAAGACTTTTCCCCCGAGTCCTCGATCCATATGCCCCGGTTGAGCAGAGAAGTTGTAATAGATAATGGTGGTTATTCTCATGAATCTAGTATTTTTTTACGTTTTGGAAGTACAGTCCAACATGCCTGAACAGCCATCTGTATTAAGCGGACACCTGTCATAACAGTCACTTCAAATTCCTCCCAACATGTACACTAGTCAAAATGTCAAACCTGGATTAAACGGCCACCTGTCTTAACGGCCACTTTTTTGTGATGCATAATACAGTTAGTATGGCGTTATTTTTAATATATTTTGTTACTTTTATAAAACTACTATGCTATTTTTCCAAGTGGAAAGCCTGGAAACAAATTTGATATAATTGATAATTATATTGCAAAAGCTGCACCTTACAGAATGCTCCGCATTCTGGTCTCTACTACATATACAATTATTAAATTGTATAATCGTATATTAATTTTTGGTAATTTTTGACATTTTTCTAACAAATTTTGGTGCAGTGAACCAATGCGATCCATCTGCCTATGTCCCGCCATGACACTAGTATATATCCTAATGTTAATCCTAACCTGGATCGCACTAGTTCATTAATGCAAATTTTTTAAGGATTCCTACTGTAGTACAAAAAACTACATGTGAACGACATGTGAACATTACAACACAATATATGACGTCGAAGATAATAAACCATTAACATAAGGCAATAACCATGGACTTTGGGGATATAACCGAATGTTGAGTTATATCGTATAGGAAGCAAAATTTGATCGGAACCTCCAAATCATATCGTTTTAGCAAATCGTATCATCAACGTCATTACGATGTGCATACACCAGATGTGAAGTCACGTCAAATATTAGTTTGTCATAAGTTCGTCTGAACTAGATAAAAATTCTTTGTGATTTTATCAAAAGCTCCAGATGTATATTTTTGCGAAACAATGTAGCTTGGAGAAATCGACTAGTATCGATCAACCTTTTAGAAAAACTATTACGCAAAAATATACCTCTGAAGGTTTTGATAAAATCACAATTAAGAATTAACTAGTTGAGACTAACTACAGAATTAAATTGAACAAAAATTTAGTAGGCGCTTCTTTATCGTACCACTTCATCTGGCGACAATATGCCGAATTGGACTTTCTTGACTTCACGCAAATGCGCTGTGGAGTCACCAGTGTACGCCATGTTCAATTGTCACGACTCACGGGGAAGTATTGCAAAAATTCTCTTCAACACCTATTATTTAAACGGTAATATTGAGTTTAAGATGGGACAATAATATTGTATATATTGTAGTGGGAATAATAGGATAACAAAAAAGAGCGTTTCTCATGTTTCCAATACCATGTGCAATTCAACGAAAACAACGACGCAATAACCAAATCGCGATCCAACGGAATGATAGTCTGGTCTGCCCAGCCGCCTGATCGCATTTTATAGATTTGTAAAGGGTCAAAGTTCATATGACATATCGGGGATTTTTAAAGTACATCAAGGGTTGTGACGTGACGTATTGACTTGAGATCCTCCAAAAACAAATATCTAAAACCTGTTTTTAGAGGATTCCTAGTCTTCACGTAACAGGCTATCTAACTATCCTACCCGTATGGATCAGTTACTCACTATGCAGAATGAAGCCATCAGAATTATAACAACTGTCCCTAGGCTAACACTCACACGGCGGTTATTTGGAAAACTGAATTTTTGAATTTTCAAACAGTCAATACCTGTACTTTTATGCATAGGGTTTTTCATCCATTACTCCCTGAAATAATATTAAGATACTGTTCTCGCAATACAACAAACTGGAAACAAAGTGGCCACTTCAATGTCAAATACTACGAAACTACACTAACCGATAACTCGGCTCGCATGTCCTACCTTTCCCTAATACGCCCTCGTCTAGAATACGCTTCTCCCATTCCTTTTAACAAGTCGGCCAGTAATAATAACACTCTCGACATTCTTCAAAAGTAATGTGTCCGCATACTAACAAATTCTCACCCAGGAACTCCAGCATGTCAACTACATCAACTAATATTCCATCCATCGAAAGGCGTCGCACATAGTTATCATAAGCTGCTATTATATAAGATAAGTGAAAGAACACAGCGCCATGTTGCTCGGCTATATCACTACAATGGATCCCGCTTAATATCATACCGGATAATAGAATATCCCGCTTATTATCATGTTTCTCTCGGACCCGATTCTATTGTTACTTATAGTCTATAGTAAATGGCCCGGATATTAGAATACCTGCGTACTAGAATATCCCGGTTATTGTCATAGAAGAGTAGTGGTAATTAGGTTTCATACATGTTATTTGGCACGTCCATTATCATAGCTAACTTCAACTCCAATAAACAACGTGATTGTAAATCGGCAGGACGACTGCCTGCTTTCACACCTCGACGGCTCATGTTCGCCGACATCTTGTCCCGGGCGTTGTCTGCTCTGCTCGCTGTCATACGAATCATAACTAAAGTGTCCGTCTTGTCTTCGTGTGTTTGTTTGTTAATTAAAAATATTTATACGCAAGAAAATAGTCGTCAATCACGAAATTTACTGATCGAAGTACTATATACAATGCCTCGTTTTGAAAGACAATGGCCGCTTTCATTGACGTTAATTTGATAGTTTTAAAATGTTACGGCGTTTAACCAGCATTATTCAATAAATAAATATTTTACTCTAAAAAACCAAATGAATAATTCGATTTATCAATGAATAAAAGTGTTTTATTTTACACGTATAGTACTAGACGTCATAAGTTGTGTTGTAAATGCACAAAATTAGGTATAGCACAAAATCTATTAGAATAGCCCGCTTTATATCATAATCACACAAAGTCCTGAGGGTATGATAATAAGCGGGACCCACCGTACTGCTGTATTTACGCAGATACTGTACTAGGGAATCATGGGTAGTTATGTGGGAGGAGCTACACTTACTTGATTATGTAGTACGTTATATCACAATAGTTTTATCTCATACAAACTTATAAATCACTATGTAACATCGACCCACAGCCTGAAAGTAATGTTAAAAACAAATTCCATTGTAATTACCATCTCATATCTATAACCACATCCAATCTCGATCTACCTCACATGAACAAACGAACAGTATATGCCAATGTGCGTTTTCCTACCTAGGACCTATCGTGGCTAATCTACGATTGTACACTTTGCGAACAATTTGTCCCCAGACATTAACTGTTTAGGCTTATACAGTAATATCAGCTCATTTATGTATGGCGGGCCAAGACCGTGTAATGCCATGTACATGTAAGTACAGTCAAACTAGCCCATGTCTTAATCAATTTGCTAATGTGACACTCAAACGATGTCCTATTATAGAAAATAGCACTGGGCAAGACCGTGTAGCGCCATGTATATGTAAATACAGTCAAATTAGCCCAGGTCTTAGTCAATTTGCTAATGTGACACTCAAACCATATCCTATAATAGAAAATAACACGAGATTTTCGACAGATCTATCGCATTGATAGATCATCACTATTATCATAACTAATTCGCACAAACTGTTTATTACATTTCAATCGCCTCATTCTATCACGAAAAATAGCTTGCCAGAAATTGCCGCTCATTCATTCATGTATTCCAATGATGCACTGAGATATATCTATATATCTTCTCAGCACCTGCTGACATATATCTTCGCTGCATTTTGTGTATATAAGGCAAGACCTTCCAGATTTCATTATAGTAAGCAACATCATCGTTCATGATGTCCGAGAAAGATGACAACGATTTATCTGTAATCAAAGTTTTGACGAAGGTACACGTGAATGTGGAGCAAATGGATAGCGTATGTTTCAGTTATTGCACTACAGGCTATTAATCACTCGATAATGTTTTTTGCTGATTTTATTCCATACATTGTTGCCCATAATTACTAGGGTGGAATTTTCTTGCAGTAAAGACGGTGAGGCGCTCGTGAATTTGTGGGAAACACAAAGTTGACTAATTTTTGTAGGAATAGGTTGCCTTCAGTCCAATTTTAACTAAAGAAGAGATCCGACCAAGCTTCGGGCTGAACCTGCATGACTGATTTGCCTAATTTCCAGAAATAGTTGATGCTGATCTTGGCTTTGAAAATTTTCCTTTCGAGATTGATTTGGGAAAAAGAGCTTTTTGGAATGCGTGCATGCGATTACTCTGGTGTGCACATGTTGTTTTCTTGTTTTTCAAATTAACGTAGCGTAGTTTACTAATAAGTTTAGGTTATGGTATTCTTAATCAAAGCAAAAGCATACAGTAGGCCTACGTTGGATATAGATTTGAAATACGTTTTATAGATTTTGAAGCTTTACAGATTTTAAAGATTTACATATTTTGGTTCGTGTCGTTTGTACTGTATAGCAAAGTACAACGATATACTTCCGGGCTAAAAGTGCAGCAGACTAAAACTTGTACTAAACGCTGTGCTTTTAATAACACACACTGAGTGGTAGATTCGTAGGTATTTTGTCGAGTCGCCGTGGTGTTATCGTGTCTCATTCGTATATATAATATATATATACACACAATATATATACAGTCGAGTTGATTTTGTCCAAAAAATAACAGATCTTATTTGGAACTGTAAATTGTGTAATACAATACACTTTTAATTTTTATGAAACTTTTCCAGTAGTACGGTACTAATCTACTGTACTGACTGCCCATTCGGTGGTTCACGAGTTGCATTTGTGCAGGCCTAGTAACGACTAAAACAACCAAAAAATCAGTGTAACGACCGTCAGCGAACTATCGTCATTAAGTTTGACACAGTTTGTTACAACATACGCGATCTATGATATAGTTAGACTCATAATCATATTGGAAATATTGTAACTGTTAGTGTTACTCGAAAGTTGCAAGTGTTATTTATGATAAATTTGAAAATTGGACATTGCCAATTTATCACGAGAGTACTACTAACTGTTACTAACTACAAGGTTAGTAGCCTGTAGTTACCAATGAATAACTGTGTTGGAAACTTGCAAAGTTGGTACTGATCTATTGAATCTGTGGGCCACCTCTGCATGCTCATTGCACCTGATGAATTATACTTGATATACGAAAGCTTGTGTTAATCCTTATATAGTTAGTCAAAAAGGTGTTACCTTTGTATTTTATGATCTATTGGGTATTAGATCATCAGAGGTATAGTTTTTTTCTGAGCATTTCTTTCAGGCTATTCAAAGAACCACCTTGGCTACCCCATTAACTTAACATTTAAGGTTATTGTGACTTTTTACAGGAGCCTAGAAAGTAGAATTTTTTCTCCATTGGTACAATGGATGTGACCCAATATAATGTAATGTATTGAAGTTTTTTCTCCAACATGTATTTTGGGCAAATTGATGTGGTTGATACTTGCATTATGTTCAAGGGCCTGTTCAGATTATAGTGGCCAGTTAGGATTTCTGGGACATCTTTGATGTCACTTAGCTTTAATTTTAGTATGGCTTTAGAGAACAGGGGTTAGGAGGTAGCGCCTTTTAAGAGTAACAAAAATTTATTGATACACGAGCCTCTGCAGAGATAAGGAATACCTTATCAGGTGAAAGGAATAGTATGGCTTTAGTATGATTGGGAGAAGGCATAGCTGGATGTGCTAGATGAAAATCTAGTCATGATTCCAATTTGTCTTTGTGGATCATTTGTGAATATTGTTTGTTTTTCATTTTTTATGGTACTTTGTTGCTACAAGTAGAATTTTGGGCCAATTGCCATAGTTTTGCCTCTCTTTTTGGGAAGGGGCATTTGCTTCCACATTAACCAGTATATTGGAGCGATTTGATTTATAATGAGATTTTATCAATACCCGGTCGGCATTGTGTTAAGTATTTTTAATGATATTTTATGCTGCATTAAAGCCTTTAGGCTCGTTTGGCAGTCAATATTAATGACTGGTATATTTAAATATACCATATTAATATGTATATATACTTATATATATATATACCATATAAGTATATATAAATCTTTACTATTTACTTTTAGAGATTATTAGTATATATTCAATGCCATGCGATAATACTAGTGTTGTAAGGAGTACTGAAACTGATACCCGTGTACTCGTGGAGTGATCACGAGCGGGTACCCGAGTACTCGTCATGAATTGTAGACATGTGCAATAGCTTCTAAAAACAGCTTCCACCCTACTTTAATTATTGTAACTTAATTCAATATCTTTATAAAAAGAGAAAAATATTCTCATACCTTATAAATTGTATTGTGTTCATTTTTCGTATAATATTTATTTTTTGGTGAAAACTCGTTTGAGTGACAGTAGCATTGGTAGTCGCGATCTTACTTGATCTGCTAGTCAGATCAAGAATGGTCGTGGTGCGTTCGAATAATGGTTCACTTATCATATGACGAATTAGTTAGCTAAAACAAAATACATATTGTTATTCTAACCAATGTCTCTGTAAACCTAAATGTACCAGGATGTGAACCAATGCTAATATTCTTTACCTAGAAACTTGAAATTGCGAAATCATCGTAATATCAATACGCCATTTCATTTTGTGGTACAGTGTATCTTATCATTGAAATAATTGCACATTTCACAAACGTCATTTCAAGATTGGTTCACCATGGTACAGATTTTTCGTTGCCTTTTGGTAATTGAAGTCATTTACAATCTTTTCTGTGTTAGTTCAATGTTAGTTCTGGAAAAACAGTGATGCATTAAAATAACCGTATTACCCGAGTACCTGACAAAATTACCCGAATTGTTATATACCCGAGTACTCATGTTAACACTAGAACACCAGATAATACCCCATTTAACTGTGTTGAAATGGGATAGCTCAGTGGTAGAGCGCTGACCTTTGAAGCAGAAGGTGGAGAGTTTAGGTTCAATACCATTGTTTTTTTCCGTTGTATCGTCGGACAAGGTACTTCATCCCAATTGCTCTGGTTGACTTGGCCATAAAAAAGTACTGGTAAAATTTCCTTGTGGCAACGAAAATTTATATGTGACGGGAAATTAAATATGTGAGTAGATTACTGGCGCCTCTTATGGAGCTGCCATCCCCTGCGAGTCCTCGCAAACCGTCATTTGCCAAGCAGCACAATCGTTTTTAAAGTGGGGGATATAATTGCTTAATTTACTTTTTAATTTTGGTCATTTTTATTCTGTATATTGTTATTGTGTAACTTTTTCAGTTAGTGTGTGAGTGACTCAGCTAATGGGCAACATGAGTGAAGACATCTTGTTTGATAATGTATACGATATATGCGAAGTCATTGGCAAGTAAGTATAGTAGTAAGATAATTATTACATTTATAATTATATTTGTGTTGTCACTGTTGTGTAATACTGTATAGAAAATACTACTTATCCTTTATCAAATGTGTTGTGATTTACCTATTAAAATAAATCCACCCCGTGGAAATATACATAGTATTTTTTATAATCGTATTCTGAATTTCATTTTTTACGAAGGCACTGATTTTAATGACCATTTCTCATCGTTAGATATTGATAGGAGGGAGGGTCATTTGGTATTTCATTTTTGATACATTCTCTGCTACTTGGCCTAGTAATATCTTCCTTGATAGGCTATGAAATGAAATTAAATTTTATTGATTTATAGTGCCCTTGTAACACATGGCTATCAAAGACACTTGACAAATTTACCATTACTATCATTGACTAGACTACAGTGACATGAGTATGTTAAGATAATTTAAACAGACATAGCCCGTAATGCACCAGGCCGTCGTGCATGTGAGGTCTACCTATGTCTTACATATTGGAAGGAAATGTGCAAAATTTCATAAAGTTATGATAAGTGCGATTTGAACGGACCATTTTTAGATTGTCAATCTGGTGCTCTAGAATAAGAGCTTTTGAGTAAATGGTTTAATGTAGACCTGTGGGGAAAAGAATCAAAATCTTTGTGAATATATACTGTATATAGTAGTACATTAGGAATTTGTAAGTGAACCATGCTAGTCCCCTGTTCATGGAGTCATTTGTGGCTAATCACGATTCGAGTGCCATTCATAGCTCCAGTCATGCGTTACTTTTTACCAATTATCTTTCATAATAAAACAAATGGTTCATTCCGGCTACACACGCTTCATTGTAATCAGCAGACAATTTGGGACACTTCACTCCTCTGGCCTTATAAGTCAACTTCACATTAGGGAGAACTGTGACCCAGTAACTTAGATTTCCAACTCATACGACCATACAGGATTAACTGTTTCACAATAGAAAATAACAATCTACTCAAATTGACTTGTTGTACTCAAGGTTTATGCTTTTAAATCTATATTATACTACACGAAAAGTGAAGGTAACACCTTATTGACTATTTAAGATTATGATTAGCAATCATTGCGCCTGATGAAGAATAGTTGTATATGAAAGCCTGTGCTAATCATAATCTTATTCAGTCAGTCAATGAGATGTTACCTTCACTGTTCGTATTATAAGATATGGCTAACATGGCAACCCACACCTCTAAAGTATACTATGTCATTATATGTATTTTTCATACACTGCTCTTTCTTGTATTATAAATTTATTATCTTAAATGTTGTTTGATTTTTATTATTTTACATTGTTAAAATATTTGCAATACCTGATATATTTGTGACATTTATCATATAATGTTGTACTATGTGCATTCCCATTATTTATATATAATTTATATTTTCCTCTTTCCTTTGGCAATATTTATATCTTATTCGTAATTCGTTGCATTAAAGCGTAGCCTCTAGTCCTTTCATCCAGCATCTCTACAAGAACCCACTTATAGCTGCAGGGAAGGCAACCTATTTATAGCGTATGTCTACCCACCCATCATCACTGGACTAATACCTCACTGATGACATGACGCATTCACGCGTGTCTCGTCTCTCGTAAGGCGTCTGTAGCTATGAGCTAAAATCAATTCCTCTTGTTTCCACTTGATTCGCCACATATTTGTGATTGCGGCACATCACGCGTCCTAGCTTATCTATATCAAGATATCGCTTCGTAAAGTAGGTAATCGACTTTTATATGAATAAAATCTATCCAGCCATAAAAATGCAGAGACATTTGCCCAAGAGTTCGTCGCGATTAATTCCGACTCTTCAAACACATCACGATAATTAATTTCACCCACATTCTTCACCATCATTTGCAGATAGGATAACGCGTATGTTGATTTTCGTGATCATATAACATTCGTGAAATTTATAACGAAATTTATAACGTGGCCAAAATTTAGGTGCATTAAATGAATGATATTTTAAAATGCAATAATGAATCAAAAAAGTGTAATCTATTTATTCAGTGACTCATGGAATTAAAAGCTAGAAAAATGGTTTTCTACATCAATTTGCATAAATTCGCAAAATTACAACTGACTGAGAAATAATTATACTTCTAAAGAATTCATTTATTTGCATGGCATTAAAGTGGTTACAAATGTATTATTCGAAGAACTATTAACTAATTCACGTACCATTAGTGTAGATACTCATTCTTCCTATCGCATTAATATCAATGGATGCCAATTAGTTTAAATTTTTATCTTACTAATGTGAACTGCAGATGGGTAGCTCATTTGAGTCCAATTAAAGAAAATTACCAAATATTGTGAATGACGTTTGTCTTCAAAAACTGCAATGATGATGATTTTGTACCTTCATTACATTAAAAGTACTTAACTATTAGCAGAAATATATAGGTCTTCTAGTATGGCGGGATTTTCAATATAGTAAACATTGTAAGTGGATTTGCAAATCCCTCAAAGAGCTCCAGTAAAATACCTGGGAAAACGGGCCCTGTGAGACAGATCTTATGCAGAATAGGATATAATAGTACATGAATAAATAGAGGATGTACTCTGTATCAATAACTGGGATAATAACACAAAATAGTTAGTGTCATACACATTATTGAAGATATAGGTATGGGTTGCCGTGTTAGCCATATCGTAAATACGACTAATACAAAAGTAACACCTTTTTTACAAACTAATATCTATTTAAGTTAGTAAAAAAGGTGTTACCTTTGTATTTGCCGACATTATTGAAGTACTGTTAATTAACATTCACGCTCTTTAGTGCATGGAGCCTTCATGATTCAGGCAACAGTTCCTAGTGGCCATCCCATTTTTACGTAGTCATTGGACTTGATGGCCGCCCGTGATATATTTGTTTTTAATTTTTATGAGTAATTGATATAGACAGTCAACTAAGACTGATAATCTATAATAAAGTTATGGTTAACACGTTAAATATTGGACATGGATCTGACAACAATACATATAACATATTTTTTTTGATTGGTCGTACATCGCAGTTTCCCTAGGTCATAACAATATTTTTATGATTAATTTTTCTGTATTATTCTCATATTTCCTGATAATATTTCAAACATCTGAACCTTTAGTTCAAAATACTATATACACAGTGTCAACACACAATCCACACAATCACTGTAGTTATGGATCTAACTACATTTTCAGAATAATTATGCCAGCATAACTAATTTTATGTCAGAACTAATGATTGGCAATAAGTGATTACGCCAGCTGCGAGTTATAGTCCAATTATTCTTAATGACTTGAGTGACAGTTAACCAGTTAAACTGCAATTTCTTTCCTGTTAGCTTTGCTATTAATTACATTTCATAATTCTATGGCCTCATTTGCATTTGAAATGTTTCAAATTTATTCTCCACTCTGTCTCGTTAGTTTATTAGTATCACAAGATTCGTGACGCTCTTGCACAATTTAGTCCATCACTCAAGCCATGGTTTGTGCATGAGAAACACCCAGCTTTTTACCTCACATACTAGTTTACATATCTAATTTTGTATTTACTAAAACCTGTACAATCAAAGTTAGTTGCAATAGATATTTAAGCTCATGTCCGTGTGTTTTGGGTATATTTTTAACTGACCGGAGCTCATGCTCAGTGAGCTTTTCTGATTGGGCTTCATCTGTCGTCCATCCGTGTGATTTCTTAAAAAATTTATCGTAGATACCTTTCCCATATACCCACCCTCCTAGGCTTGGTCTCTTAGATTGTTAAGCATATCATCATCGGACCTTGGGATGGTCTCTTGCTGATTTGCTAAGCATTATCGTCAGGCCAAGGGGGGGGGGTTAATTTCTGCCTATGTTTGTGATTTTACTTACAAATTTTCTCAACAAATTAGAATTTTTTAGATGTTCTTAATTATCTAGGAGAGTGTTTTCAGGTCTTTTGTTTTAATACCCCAGTGTCTATATCGCTTACCTCCCCACTATGTCATCATCTCATTGTAAATAAACATGAACTTATCATAGACTTAGCATAGTGTGCGACATATGTAGTTCATATGTAGACATTTGGAACTAGTGGCCTGAATGGAAAAAGGTCAGTTGTCTGCCCAGACTCGGTGGGTTTTTCACACGAGGTGCTTTGCCCCACCGCTTATATAAATGAGGCTTATCAGATTGTCGTGTTAACCACATAGGCTAGCCTTGTATAAGGGCCCAGGATGGCCTATCATAATGATTACTTCGGTAATCAGCCTATAAATACATACATACATACATACATACATACGAGTGGTTATAGGCCTCTTTGGCCTTTTTTATATCTGACTGAGTGCTCTGACCCCGTTTGGCTTCTTGTTTTATTATCTGAATTCTTGAGACATGGTTTTGCTTTTCCAATTTTACAATTTTTGTTATGGAGTTCATTTATTTTGCAACAGTTTTTTCAAGTTTTCATTTATATTCTATCATCTCAAGTGCTTCATTTATTCGACATTTTTATTCTCACTTTGTTCTTTCTTCTTTTTTCTTATTTGCAATGGTCAGGTGAGTGTCTTGAGGCCTCTTTGGCCTCTTGTTTATTATTCTGCCTTAATGCATCATAGCAATAATGGTGACCATGTTCTAATCAGGGGGGCGGGTGGTGTAGTGGTTAGAGCGTTTGACTTTAATCCAGGGGTCCCTGGTTCAAATCCCGCTCTAACAAATATACTAACTGGGGTATTTTTCGGGCTGAAAATGCTGTAAACTCCATGGAGTCTGGGTAGCCCTCGCAGTGCGGTTCTGTTGGGGCTTTTCCCTGTGACCTTTGCTGTGTTTCGGATGCTCTATATGTGGTCTCTGTGTTGATTACCTCCCTGCTATGTCGTCATCTCATTGTAAAAAAAACATTGACCTATCATAGATTTAGCGGAGTGTGCGACATATGCAGTTCATATGTAGACATTTGGAACCATTGATGTGAATGGAAAAGGTCAATTGTCTGCCCAGACCCGGTGGGTTTTTCACACCCCTTATAAGTGAGGCTAATCAGTTTGTGGTGTTAAACACATTAATAGGCTAGCTTTGTATAAGGGCCCAGGACGGCCTATCACAACGATTACTTCGGAAATCAGCCTATAAATACATATATGTTCTAATCAGTACACAGGGAAATATAAACCATCGTTGTCTTGTGGGATAATCAAATTTATTAAAGCAGTCTGAAAGTAAAATCTAAAAATAATCTCAACTGTCTCTTCATCCTACAAAGCGAATATTGTTCATTTACTGTATTTGGACCTGGCACTTAATGTTGAATAGGGATCATTTAATTTTTGCTCACCTGAGCTTATGCTCGGTGAGCTTTTCTAATCGGAGTTCGTCCGTCGACTGTCCGTCCGATGTTAACATTTTCTTAACAAATTTTCTCAAAAACCGCTTATCGCATAGGTCTGCCATTTTGCAGATATTGTCATCGGGATGGTCTCTTCTAGATTTGTTCATGGTATTGTCATCGCAGGTCGGGGAAGTAACTTCTGCCAATGTTCGTATTTTTTCTTAAAAAATCTTCTCAAGAACCGCTTATCGGTGGCACATATTGCCCTTGGGGTGGTCTCTTCTAGATTTGTTCATGGTATTGTCATCGCTGCCTCAAGAGGTTCACACAGATCTGTATTGTCGGGTCTCTTCAGCCTCTTGTCCTGTTTAAGTAATGTAATGGGTATTGTCGGGCTTCTTCGGCCTCTTGTCCTGTTTCAGTATTGTAGTGGGTATTGTCGGGTCTCTTTGGCCTTCTGTTTAGTGTCGTAATGGGTACTGTCGGGTCTCTTTGGCCTCTTGTCTT
>WURV02083446.1:0-20685 GCA_011762755.2 Epimenia babai | reverse complement strand
AATGTATTATTGCATTTTACTGAATTGGGGATTTCCCGACTTCCGACTGATTTTGACATGGTGGGTCTCAAATATTGTGTTGCAATATACTATATCTGGCCGATGTTGCATTTATGCTAGCATTTGAATCTTGAATCCTGAATCTCTGAGCTTCCAAAAAACTGCAGTTGAATCTGTAGACGTAATTATTTATAAGTTAGCACTTTTTAAATAAAGGTTTGAGCGTTTGTTGTTATTGTAATCTTTCGTTGTTCGATAGAAAATAGACATGGTATATTTGTTCGGTAATTTTATCTCAATAAAACTGTCTCCATCAAAATGAGTTGTATTGTTATGATGCTAACTGACGGTAGGATGAAGCCAGTGGATGGGAACCTGGTTTGACTGTAAGATGACTAATGTCCAGGTCGAAATGCGTTACATTGATGGTACCAGCCGATATATCTCGGTACTGAGCACCCACTTGACCATTACGAGGTACTGCTTATATTTTAGTGCCAGCGCTAACAACTACAGCTTTCCATGAGGTCGCGATTTTGAACCCTCATAAACCAGGGATTTTTACTTCACTTTCAACTCCGGGAAATAAGCGAGATTTTTGGGTCCGAGAACTAAAAAAAGATGTGTATTGGAGTGGGTTATAACAAAAATTTCTCAAGGTAAGATTCCAAGTATGACTGACATTTACTGCCATTAATCAATTAGCACTAAAACGTCACCTTTTCCCTTTCACTATTCAACATCAACGGAAATTTTAAATTCATATACGTAACCAAAAATAGTCCTATCTATTGAACTATAAATTCTACTTAGAACAGATGAAACGCTCTTAACTACCAACGACTCAATACTGGCAAGTAAATGGATTTATTACTTTGGCGGGCATGGAGGCAAATTCTTTTCAAATAACAAGAAAAACAGATAAGAAGACGATAAGAAAGTGTTATGTACAGAAGAATGACGGGTAAATTTGGGTTACTTTGTGCAGTGCCTGGAGGAAATCTTGAATGCGGTATATATATACATATATATATGTATATATATAGTTTTATGAATTATGACCATTATGAATACAAATCTGTCCAGACTTGGGTGTTGTAGGGGCAATGCATCGCCATCTGTCATAATTATTGGTTGGCATGATGTGGACAAAGTAACCCACATTTAGTGGACCCCAATCACGATCAACTTCACAGAGACAAAGCGCCGGATATAATCAAATCGATGTGAAATAAAATGAAAGTAAAGCATGATGAGTATCATGGAAGACTCGCATACTTGGAGAAAACACCTGAACAATTCAGGATATACAGCAGTGTGTCTCCAAAAACAATGAGGGTTTATCTTAGATCTTTTATAATCTGTATCAGTTGACTATGGCAATCTACTGTAAGTTAATTGTTAATGTAGTAAATATGTTCGCGTAGAGCCGGCTTCTGAGCCGTATTTTATTTAATTCTACCATGGGGCAGATTTTTGGATAAAAAAAGACATTCGTCTTGCTATCTCCAGTTTCCCATGCCTGGTATGCAGTGTACAGGAAAAAGCAGAGAAATTTGGGGCAACCAGATCCAAATTATAAATAAAATAAACATGCTAATTACAAGGTTATGACTGTAAAGAAGTATCTGCTTTTGATTCAAGCCTTTAATCATTACAATATGTTACATCAGTGTTATGGCATTTTTATAGTGGATGTTAGTAAACCAGTCCAATGACTAAGGGGTGTGGTAGGGCCAATCTTAATGTAAGGAATGATCTGGTATTAAACATGTTGAAAGCGTTAGCTTAACTCCACCAGACTAGGTACCGTGAAGCATTTAAGTGATAGAAAAGAAGCATTTACGTTTACAGCCATATACCGCCTCATTTTTTTCACATATGTAATATAGACCTGGTGCCTCCATTATGGTATTCACATTTTTAGATATATCTAGTACAGTAAGGTGTTTGGAAACGATGGCATGGCATGTGCAGCTCGGAGATCTAACATCTGCGATGTAAAACTACAGAAGTGTAGTTCTGAATATACATTATATTGACTATAATGGTATACTGTTGATAATGAAACCATCAATACTTTAAAATTTAATATAGTTGCTTACATTTAAAAATATTTATTTAAAATTATTTCACACCTAAGTACATGTCGTTTCAGGAGTCCGTGCCCTCCCTCGCTATTAACAACTCAATAACCCTGGTCTGCAGTAATTATCCAGGTAATACACGATGTGATCTCATCCAAAACACGAACCATTAACAAATTATTGCACATTATCTTTTCAACATTCGTTCAATAAATCTCCAAAAGATACCTGATGGTGGATGAAAATTTTAACAAGACATCCATCATAAAACACAATGCAATATCTAAATGTTGATCCTAGATATACAAACATTTGGGGGTGGGGGAACACTTTTTACAACAAGCAAACATTTATAGTTCATTAGTTCGGACATCTCAACAATTGGCACATTCGTCGGGTCACATTAACAGATTCACCAAAGTGATATTGTTGACAATACAATTATTAAGCCTATCTCTCATCTGAATTTTTTACATAAAACATTTAGACAGATGTCCAAATCATCTGGATTTCAGTTACCACTCAAAATCCTTACACTTACATACAAGAAAAGATCCACCGCCCGTAAAGATTTCTACAACTAACCTCTCTCATGCCTCAGTGATGAATGTGGCTGATGTGGGTGAGTAATATTGGGGGATGAGCAAAACAAAACAGATTAGAACTGCCATATGTGTGAAAAATGATTATAAAACAAATTTAATGGTATTTGCATCTAAATTAATCTATTGTTGTTACATCAAAATATTTACATGGAAAAAACACACCTTTTGAAATTTTTATTTTGCTTTCTGGAAACAAAATGGCCACCTGGGCTGTGGCAAATTTAAGGGAGATAAGTTAATTGTACTAAAGTAGATTAACACATACATAGACTGTATAGAGGAACATACTTGAGTAGATGAGATCCTATACTTACAGCGTCCCATATATGGTAGACAAGGCAAATAGTTACCAGAACACGAACAGTAAGCAGGTATCAGTGGATATCACCAGTATCATGGAGGAAGAATGAAAGAAAGTTTCACAATTAAAATCATTTTACATTACAAACATTATGACATTGTGTTATCATATATATATGTACCTACGCTGTGTGGTTTTTGTCAATAAGACAAACATACACTAAAACTGTTTAAACACATTCCTTATACAATGTACTAAATGCACACTAGTATTGGGTCTGTCAATGCGGCTGGCATATACTTGTCAAAAGAATAAATGTCCGCCCCTATATCAGTGCATGTAAGAGGGCGGGCATATCTTTACTATCATATTGTCATATAAAATATAAGGCGGGACAAGATTGAAGAGCAAGATCACTATTTTGGACTGCGAGCAATGTCAAAACCTGTGGTAATTTCAACCATTGTTATTTCTCGAGCGAATTGATCCTTTCTCATGCAGATCATTCAGTTCTTGAACAAATCCATCATTTCTCAAGCAGACCGTTCATTTCTCAAACAAATCCATCGTTTCTCAAGCGGATCGTTCATTTCTCAAACAAATCGTTTATTTCTCGAACAAATCCAGCATTTCTCAAACGGATCGTTTATTTCTCGAACGAATCCATCATTTTTCCAGTAGATCTTTCATTTCTTGAACAAATGCATCGTTTCCTAAGCGGATCGTTTATTTATCGAACAAATCCATCGTCTCTCAAGCATCTTGTTGATTTCTCGAACAAATCCATCGTTTCTCAAGCAGATCGTTCATTTCTCAAACTAATCCATCATTTCTCAAAAGGATCATTTATTTCTCGAACAAATCCAGCATTTCTCAAACGGATCGTTTATTTCTCAAACAAATCCATCATTTTTCAAGAGGATCATTCATTTCTCGAACAAATCCATCATTTCTCTAGTGGATCTTTCATTTCTTGAACAAATGCATCATTTCTCTAGTGGATCTTTCATTTCTTGAACAAATCCATCATTTCTCTAGTGGATCTTTCATTTCTTGAACAAATGCATCATTTGCCAAGCGGGTCGTTTATTTCTCGAACAAATTCATTGTTTCTCAAGCAGATCGTTTATTTCTCAAACAAATCCATCATAACTCAAGCGGATCGTTCATTTCTCGAGCAAATCCAACATTTTTCCAATGGTAATTAGGATAGCCAATGTGGTTCTATAATTAGCTGGACCTATACAAGAAACCTTGTCCCATCAGGGGTATAGGTTTTTTCCCGTGCATTTCTCTCCATCATTTTTCCAGTAGATCTTTCAGTTCTTGAACAAATGCATCGTTTCTCAAGCGGATCGTTCATTTCTCGAACAAATCCATCATTTCTCAAGCGGGTCGTTTATTTCTCGAACAAATCCATCGTTTCTCAAACGGATCATTCATTTCTCGAACAAATCCATCATTTCTCAAGCGGATCGTTTATTTCTAAACAAATCCATCGTTTCTCAAGCAGATCATTCATTTCTCGAACAAATCCATCATTTCTCAAGCGAATCATTCATTTCTCGAACAAATCCATCATTACTCAAGCGAATCATTCATTTTTTAAACAAATCCATCGTTTCTCAAGCAGATCATTCATTTCTCGAACAAATCCATCATTTCTCAAGCAAATCATTCATTTTTCAAACAAATCCATCATTTCTCAAGCAGATCATTCATTTCTCGAACAAATCCATCATTTCTCAAGCGAATCATTCATTTTTCAAACAAATCCATCATTTCTCAAGCGAATCATTCATTTCTCGAACAAATCCATCGTTTCTCAAGATGATCATTCATTTCTTGAAGAAGGTTACTGGCCCCCTACCAAATGAAAGCGACCTGTACATATACTGTAGAATGCTTTAAATATAATTGAACAAACTGGGCTATGTCTATTACACGTATATATAGATATATATATACAAATAGAATCTAATACAATACCGGTATATATTGGAATTCAGTGTCCATCACTAACAAAAGTACTCATCATATTAATGACTAAAAGTTGAACGGGCAGTTAATCTTCAACCTTGTCCTGTTTAGTTGTTTTATTTGACATATACATATTTGGTAAGTATATATCTAGATTCAGAAGGTCCAGGGTCAATATGAGATTTGTCTAAAGGTTTATCATGATTTTATAACGAGACTATATACATATTAACAAACTTCAGGAACTTTCGGCTTTAGGTAATTTCCTAGTTTGACAAATATCATGCAATATTCAATGGAACCCTGTTAATCCGATACAGTGTAACGTAAAATATTGGTTACTGCGGTGCTTTGTGTCATACCATTTCTTAATAACCCTGTTAAAATATCACTGCATTTTGTAATAAAAAATCATTTTCAAGAGGAATTTCTCTTTGTTAAATATTCTATTGTATTAACAGGGTTCTATTCTACTGTACATCAGCCACAACAATCCATCCCTAAATTCATTCTTTACCTCATCAGATCCAGTAACAATCAGAATGTGTATTCCACTGTAATTCGACTATAAACAATACTTTTAAGGACTTAAAATTATCAGTTAATATTAATTAAACACTCTTAACAGCAATCGCTGTTGTTGTAATTTTCGCCGATTTGTTCTTTTATATCTTCCATGGTTGCGTCGCCTTGTTCGAGACAGACTTCACTGGCCACTAAGTACAGTAACCCCAATACGGTTGATTCTTTTCGTCGATCGATATATACAGCAAAAATTGCCACATAAAAATTCCGCGGAAATTTTCCCGGTTATAGCATTTAAAAATTTATAGTACTTATACAACGTAAGAAATTGGCACATTTTACAAGAATGGAACAGTTTAACGAAATATCTATAGACCGTTAACAAGATAAATGCTAACTATATGTATGTATATATATACAAATATAAATGTAAATATGTAATATTGTAACATGTCGATGCATGTCAAATATAAGACTGTAATCTTCACTAGTTACATTCGTTAATGAGACATTGTCAACAAACACAGGTATAATATAACGTTTATATACTTTGTATTAACAAATCTGTTATTTGCTCTGAGTATTGGCCATATTAGTTACATCATGTGCCATCAATCAAGTGTTTAATAATCTAGCGTAAAAATGCCTCCGCAAAATCAATATTACTGTTGATAAATGAGTCCGAAAATAATATCGAACGGGTGTCGTGTGATACAAACATTTGGCTGTGATTATCCGGTTGTCTAATTTCAATTGGGGCTATGATGGTAAACGATATTGGAGATTTCTTTTATAACGTATGGAAGAAATCAAATTACCATATCAGATTTATTTATAGAACAGTAACATCGCTGAATTATATTGATTGATGAAAGAGACATCAGTACAATACTAGTGTTGATGGAATGGTAGCTAGAGTGGGGGTGTTTAGAAGTGGCCGCTAAGAAGCTAGCAGATGACAGGATGACAATAGACTATGGTGTGAAACTCTGCTGTAGTTATGCAAACAGCTGTATATCTTCACTAAGAATCTTATAACTGAATATAACCTCACGTTACTTCTTGTGCAGTCGACATCTGTAATCGAAGTAAGCTTAAAATTTTTTCGTACCAAAGCAAGATTGACATAGATAGATATAGTATAGATATACGATAGTTTATAGATGGATACAGAATGGATGCTAAAGGGATACAGGATAGTTTTTCTCTCTATAGTATATATATCTCTCTCTACTAGTATATATATATATAGGATGGTTACTAGATATAGGATGGTTCCGATGGTTATAAGATAGAGAATAGTTTGTAGATATACAGGATTTAGATAGATACAGGTTACCAGATAGATACAGGGTACCTGACAGATAGTCTGTAGATAGATATAGGATAGTTACTAGATAGGCAGATACAGGGTAAAAGATGCAAATTACTGCAATAGATACGATGTACATACAGGATAGTAGTTAGTGGACAGAGACTTTATAGATACTAGATTGATACAACATAATGAGCAGACATACTAGATAGATATGTAGATTGATAAGGGGAGACAATGGAAGCTTCATTGGGTAACTTTAAAGTCTATACAAAAGGTGTTGCCCTTGTTCTTTTCACTTACTATCAATTAGACTAACATGGCTATCCAAGCTTATAATAAAGGAATAAGTGTCGATTCTTAAAACTTAACAATTTGTAGAGTTTGGGGAAGAATTTTTAGAGCCACCCACGATATTTAACAAAATAACCAAAAATTATGGGTTATATAAACTAACGACGGGGACACATCTTCTGAAACTGAGGTGATTTATCCTAACGTGACTATAATTGTTTTTTATACATAATCAGTCTATAATAAAGGTCTATTTATAATCTGACGCTCACATATAACTTTTGAAAAAATGGACTGTAGTATCTTTTTGTATATGGAAAATATATTTTTTCTAAGAAATGTTCAGTGTATGAGTAACTCTAGAAATTGGTGACTCTGGTAACTCTAGAAAACTCCGGTAACTCTAAAAACTCTCGTAACTCTGAAAAACTCTGGTAACTCTAGAAAACTGTGATGAACAGTGTTTAAACATGTTTGGTAAATAACGTAGAAAAAAAAGTAGAATGTTTAAGTCAAGATATAAAAATAAAATCACGAAAAGCTGTACACAAATAGTTCGATGTCATAGAGATCGTTAGGGTAGATGTGATAAATCTGAAATACTGGAGTACATCATGAGGAATTAATCGTGTGCCATCAAAATTCTGTACATCATCGAGCTAGGCTATGAAATGTAAGTAACGTAATCGTTGATTGGGACTAGAATTGGCGAAACATGGAGTGATACTGTGGGATTTCCTGACTCGGAGATCTAAGCCATCCAAGGTACTGTATAATAATGCCTAGTAAATTCATGACGTTACCGCGATATATTAGTTAAAGCGATCAAATTTCTATAAAATATCTCACTGTGAGCATCGAAGGTAAACCCTTTTTGGCCTAGAGAGTATTTATTTCTCAAATTTGGTAAATTCTCCACCAAGTCCATTGTTTCGACGGGATCTCTCATTTCTCAACCAGACTCGTCATTGTTGAACGATTCCATTGTTTCATGTTTCTGGAACAGATCTGTCATTTCTCGAAAAGATCCATCGTTCGTATCTGTTATTTATCGAACAAATTCATTACTTGCAAATCGGATGCCTTGTTTCCCGAAATCCATCATTTGTCGAATGGACTCGTCATTTCTAGAAAAGAATCTCATCTGCGAAACAGATCTGTCATATGTCAGTCGTTCCGAAAACAGAGCCGGCATTTCTCCACACATTTTATATTACATAATAAGTAACAGTCTAGTTCTAGCTGCTTTTTTAGTTCGCATCAAAATGCAAAGTCATATATAAAAACAAGACTATACTCAGACATCTCAGACAAGACATCTCAGGGGATGTGATCGTCGGTGGCAGCATTCATTACTGACCGTCACGGGGATTGTGGACAATGCAGCGATGCGAAATTTTCGAGTTTTTCAGCACAGAGTTTCTCTGCATCCCGAGTTACGGTGGTGCTTCGTTGTTGTGGGTGAATCGCTGATTGTACTAGTAATGTCATATATCTTATTGTTATGCACAGAGGGCAGGCTGGGAATGCGTGGTTGCTTCAACCACACCGGGTTACTTTTGCTCTGAGCGTACCTGCGCGGGGTCAGATATGGACCTCGCGGGGTGCAATCCATACAGTTATCCAACCCTGTTTCTTCCTTCTCATTCCCGCTTCTGTCGTGGTTGATCAGACACTTTAGGGAATCGATATTTTCATCTGGAACGTGTTCCGCATCAGTGTATATCGCGGGATCCTCGTTGGCGTCGTCGCCGTTATCAGCCGGTTGCCAACGAGGCAAACAGTTCCGGTTCATGCAGACTGCGTCGTGGCTCGGTGAAAACGACACGGCATCTATGTTTTCTGCGTCGATTTCATTGTCTGAAATCTGGGCGTAGTGGATCGTCGGGAAGGAATGGAAGTGCGGCACGCAATGAACAGTTTCTGGGCGCTGGGGCGGTGCCGTGTCGTGGAGAATATGCGCGTATCCGATCGTGGGTTGGGTCGCGTCTTTGGGCAAGAGTCCATCGTGCGCATCACTGATCAACTCGATGTATTTCGGCGTCCTCGTGTGGCGGGGGATTAGGTAGCCAGAATCGGAGCGTTGCCGGAGGAAGGTATCGTGCGCTTCATCGTCTCCGTTGTCATCGAGTGATTCGGTCGAGTTGTAAACTTTGCCGATAGCGTCCATCTGTAACACGATTCACTGGATACAGAAGAGAATTTAGTCATTGCATCCAAACATCGAATAAAATCATTGTACCGGAACACAGTATCCAATGATCTATCCTATCGTTGTATCTAATCATAGTGTCATATCCAGTCATAACATGTGGGTTGCTGTTTTAGCGATATCATATAATACAAAAATCAAATGCAACAGCTTTGATACTAACTAAGATAAGAATTAACGCACAATTTCGCATGAAGTGACATTGATTGCACCTGACAAAGTAAATTTTCATATCAAAGTCACACTAAATGCAAGGTTACCGAGTCAGGCAAAGCGGCTGATGCCACTGTCATCCTGCTTGCTTGAGCCGAGCAACCATCCCCTGAAAACATACAAACACCACATTCATAGGGGTGAGTGGTTATTTATATAATATACAAGGTACAGAGGGGTTATTTGTTATATAAGGTATAGATAGAGTAGTTATGGAATATGTAGGCCATACATTGTAGCATATATACTGGTTATATGACATGTAGGGTATTGAGTGGTTATATGTGATGTAGAGTATAAGATAGTTTAGTTATATATGTAGTTAGAGTATACATTGGTTATATATGTAGGATGTAGAATGGTTATATGTCAGGGGTAGAGTGCGTACGTGATTGTCAGGTATATATTGATTTATGCTCTCTTTGTACAAAGTGGTTTGAAGTATAGGGTAAATAGTGGTTATATGGAAGGGGTAGAGTGGTTATATGATGTACAGGATATAGAATAGTTATATGTAAGGACAGAGTGTTATATGATATACAGAGCAGAGAATAGTTATATGCAAGGAGTAGAATAGCAAATGATATGTAGGGCATAGAATAGTTGTATGCAAAGGGTAGAGTGGTTACATGATATACTGGGTATTACAGTAGTGATGTGTAAGGGATAGAGTGGTAATATAATATATAAGGTATAGAGTAGTTATATGTAAGTGGTAGAGTGGTTATATGATATACAGAGTATAGAGTTTGAGTACAGAGAATGATATGTAAGATATAGAATGGTTATATATGTGGGGTATCCTCTTGTTAAATGATGTGAAAGCGATATTTAGTTTAACATGCATTAGAGTAGGGGGAGGGGGCGACGATCAACCATTTTGGACTAGATGTTGCCCACATGGTCACTATGAACTTACAGCTATAGGCAGCAAGTGAGTGAAAGTATAAGCAAAAGATTTGTTTTGTGCCATGAATTCAAGAAAAGTCGGGAAACTAATGCCTGTACACAGGTTTTCAGATGAAGGTAAGTGAAGCATTGATGTAAAGTTTGCCAAACAGCTAGGCCAACAAGTATACTCTAATGAAATAAATGTATTTCATATTATTTCCATATATTCTGCTATGTATTAGTATTAATGTGGATGAGATCGGAATCAGAATGCAGCGACGACTTTTTTTTAGTCATTTATTTATTTTAACAAGATTAAAACATCGATAATAATCATAGTACACAAAAAGTCAAATAAAATATAAAGCAGAGTGTGCGTATGTGGTGATAGGCTAGCATTCACAGATATACACTGGTGTATACGATGGATAATGTGAATCAAAATGGGTGTTCGGGGTGTAATAATCAAAAACAAGGGCAAACAATGCACTATATTTTGTTTGTCATCATCATATGTACACCCTATTATATAATTAGGCACAGAGTAAAGCACTATCTTCCAGTTGGGAAACTACTTTTACTTAATACATTTATTAAGTCCGATAAATAAACGTGAGTATGAAATTGATACGATAAAGTGTTACTGAACACACAAAAAAACGATAACAGAGAGTTGCTTCTATTACATCCCATGCGGAAAGTTCGGTGTGCGATAATACGAAAGGCTAAATCACAACACATGCCATGGACAGACATGCTAGTTGTCAACACGAGAAAGTCTGTACAAGACTGGAATCGCGTAGTCACAGTAATGCCCGTGGCATCGTTTCTACAATACTGATCATTGCCAGCAATTGTGCTACTTCGAAAGGAACTTGTCTAATCGATTATTAAGCTGTTAACCCACAACTGAAATAATTTCTGTTTATCTAATAACTAAGAGTTCAGAGCCACTAATCCGCGATGGACAACTCATTAATCATTCCTGATTGATGACCTTACCGATATACCGATATACCTGTACATTATTAAAACGCGTTGAAAAATCGTGTTGAATTATGTTAAAAAACCACAAAAACATTGAAAATATATACTTGCTTTATACCTGCGCTTATAACTGTTTTGTTCATAATATTAAGGATAATTCCCTCGCATTAAATGATAGATATCATACAGGAGTAGGTAACCAAAATTTGGTGTGGATAGGGAAAATAAATAAATCAACTGAAGAACTAGAGGTTAAGCCAATCTGTCACTAGATTGTTGAACTAAGTTTACACGTGGAAAGTTAGTGAGTGATGTATGTAAGAAAGAACGGAACGTAAAAGGGGAGCAACACACACATACACACACACACACACCATACATACCCACGCCTACCGGCAGCTACAACCGGGCAATTGTATCAATAGTGAAATCAACTACAGAAAAGTGCTTACTATAATCCAACAACTGAACGAGAAGACTTTCTACAAAGCTTATGTAACAATTGTAATGGTATGGTGGTTGCTGCATTGACACAGCGAGCATTGCTGAACCACACGCAGCCTGGCCAGTCCGTAGATAGGGGAACATACATAAACTGACCCCCACTAACCTCTCTCGGACTTAGCTATCCTGCCACAGCAGGGACAAAAAAAAGCTGCTACAGGCAGAATTCGAGACTCTTCATTTCAGAATGTGACTCGCGACCTAATTAATCCAATATGTTACGTCCAACCCTCGCCCTTCAGATGTGGCAAATAGACAAAAATTGCCCTTAATACGCAAGATTCACAATTGTTTTATGTTATTTTCCTCAAAGTGGGCAGTGGGAGGAGAAATGAGCATTGGCTATAGCTTGGAATATAAATATCCACATCCCCAACATTTACTAGGCCTATATCTGAGGTTTCAATGTCTGGCTGAGAGGTACGGATACAAACATCACCATCAACCAATGGAACATTCTAGTAAAAGTATTTACATAGAACTGAATTATAATTGGTAAACATTTTCAATTAGAATCGGTAGAAATGTCATGATATGGATATGCATATGATGATGACACTCAAAAAATATAAACGCTACAAAAATTAAAAACAACTAAGTAATACTTTCATCATTTTTCACGACATAATTCTAAGATTGGTTTATTGTTCCACTGGTTATAAAATTGCGCAACTTTCACTGTATCATCAAAATCCCACATTCACAAAATTCAAATATAAAGAGGGGAAAATCCCTTTAGAATAGCGTATTTATTATAATTATTTTGAAAATACTTTAAAAGGAGATACAAAGTAAATAAACGTTTGAAATAAAGAGTTTAATAATTGCATTATAGTTTGGCGTAAAATGATTGCATCAATATAGAATGTAATATTTTAAGCTGTATTAATGGAGACATGTAGACATCAAAAATTATTAATTATTGAAACTAGGAAACTTGGGATTGAAATCCCAAATTGACCGACAATCATGATTTTGCCAATAAAAAAAATAAATTTATTACCACCCGAACCTATCAAAAATTACATACCTGATAAAATGAACTTACCTAGTAAGGCCTAGGAGAAGACACTTCTACTTGACAGCAATTATTCTCATTTGCCACAATGATACGGGCGATTGCTAAGCTCAAGCAACGAATACTGGAAGCGAGATAGCACAGTGACATCAGTGCGAGTGGCTTACCATCGGATGGGACCTTGAAAGTGTAACGCAGCTCCCAGTTCACATCGGTCGTCTTCATATAGAGTGATTCTAGGTTAGTTAGGATCATAGCGAATGTGGGGCGCAGTTCAGCCTCGGGGTCCCAACACTTCAGCATCAGTTCGAAGCTGCAGACGGGTGTTGAAAGATATTATACATTGTGCAATATGATTGGCAGGCATCGATAGATACGCTACAATTGACAGATGTGGATAGGCACAATATTATAGTCAGGTGATGACTGATGCACAATGATTTTGGTTCAAAGAGATAGGGTTATATTTCTTATCAGATAATTTGTCTCGCCAAGAATTAGTCCAAAGAACCCATCATTCTAGGGAAAAAACCTTACA
Organism: Epimenia babai; assembly: GCA_011762755.2. Taxonomy (NCBI): domain Eukaryota; kingdom Metazoa; phylum Mollusca; class Solenogastres; order Cavibelonia; family Epimeniidae; genus Epimenia; species Epimenia babai. The sequence goes on along the minus strand of WURV02083446.1, from coordinate 7,215 downwards.
AAAATGCTCTAATTATGGCAAAAAATAATCAGAATAACAGAACAGAGTGGGTACAATGTAACTCACAGATCATCGGGGCAGTTGTCTGGACGTTCTAACTGACCACCACCACGCACAAACTCGAGCACCTGCATGTTGGTCTTGGCAGGGTAGGGCTGTTGGCCCAGAGTAATCACTTCCCATGACAACACACCAAATGCCCTGCACGCAATGCATAAATCTGATACAAATTCGATTATTCACCGAATGATATTGAAGAATACGATGGAGTTATTCATTCCCGTAGCAAAATATTGACTAAGTTGCTGATTATAAATTTTGCAGATGTAATTTTTTCTGCACTGAGGTGATCTTATACAATGCAGAATCCCATATAGCAACCGTATACACTAAATACAGAAGAAAATATATTAATTTAAGAGTGGAATTTTATGGGGCAAACAATAAACACACTTTCAAAGTTGCACCAAATGGCTTTCATATAATGTTTAAATGATCGACGCTGTATTTGACAGCGGGCTGTTTAGTTTTTGAGTGGCTTAAGACAGATCAGGGTAAGCCCGATGTGTTGTCGTACTATCAATCAGTTCGATGCACCAAAGCGGCGTTCAAATAAAAGATAGTAAAAACTAATGAGGTTTGCATGGGCTGATATGAATTGCCAGCCTGCAAAATAACAAATATGGCAGAGCGTTCCATCAAAAGGCGCATTTTTCTATCATGAATAGTAAATAAGAACAAGGATCATGCATTGAGACACGCACCAGATGTCTGATTGGGTGGTAAAGACGCCATCGACTAGAGACTCGGGTGACATCCACCTCACCGGTAGCAGACCCTCCCCTTCCTTCCTGTAGTAGTCATTCTTATAGATGTCTCTTGCCAAGCCAAAGTCTCCAATCTTCACGATGAGGTCAGACGGCTGCATACTTGATACAAGACAGTTCCGGGCAGCTAGATCCCTGGTGGTTAATCAGAATATATCTTAGCAATCAGAAAATACTCTAGTGAAAAATCCCCAATATTACCAATGGGTTGTCAAACAATCACACAACACTTTGGTGATGATCAAACAATGACATTACGGCTGGTCAAAAAATTACAAAACACTTTAGTGATGGTCGAACAAACAATGGCATTAATGGTGGTCAAGCAATCACAAAATACTAGTAATGACAGATCTCTGAAAGTAATAATCACAAAATACTTTAGTAATAGTGGAAAATCTTGGTCAAGCAATCAAAAACATTAATTTTTAGTTATTTCCCGCCATGTGGACCATAGCTAAAAAGTGTCTCTATGCCAGACGTATTGTTGGAAATTATAACAGTGGGTAACGCACTAACTCAGTGAGCAGATTACCTGTGGACAAAGTGCATATCTTCGAGATACTGGCAGCCTCTCGCCACATGCACACACACCTTAACGAGGTCTTGGAGGGTGAGACTGTTAGCAGTCGACTGTCAACACATGCCAATGCAACTACATAAGCAAACGCAGAAGTCAGGTTTATGACATCGATGACAACTTTGTGCTGCACTTAAATAATATTTAATAATAATTAAATATATAAAATATAAAATTAATGAAATGGAAATGACTATTTTAGCGTTAAAAAAATATTTTCAGTGTTGATTTGAAAGTCTTGAAAGAAATTAACCTTCTCATTTCTAGTGGGAGTGAATTCTATAAATAACAACCAGCAAAAGGAATGCAGGGGTTCAGTGGTTGCGAGTTGTTGCCAAACAGCACATCCCAACAGCCGCCAGAGACAGAAAAGCAGACCTGAGAGTTCAAGGGGGTGCGTGTCTGGAGATCATATCATTGATGTACGCGGTGCCAGAATCATGAACAGCTTTATGATCAAAAGTCAGCACCTCGTAGGTAATCTTCTGTGATATCTACTAGATCTATTAGACACCGAGAAATAGGAGTTTGAGGATTTTGAGAGTTGATGGATCACACGAGCCGCACTATTCTGAGCCAGTTGTAATCGATGGATGATATATGAAAGGACACCAACCAACAGAGTTACAATGGTCGAGACGGAATAAAATCAATAAACAGACAATGGTAACAGCGATCTCATGCGAGATGTGGTGCGTCTTATATAGCGAAGTTGGATGAAACATGAGCGACATACAGAATCAACGTCAACAGAAAGAGAAAGATTTTTATCGGAGATGACACCGAGATTTCTGGCTATATCAGTCGCATCCAGAGAATGAGAGCCAAGACTGAGGGAGACTGGGAAGTGTGGGTTTGACTGCTTGCAGAAATAACCAAAACCTCAGTTTTGTCATCATGTCTGAGAAGATTCTGTGATATCCACTCCTTGATTACCCGCAGGCAGTAATATACACGGTCACTGACAGCAGAGGTATCAGCGCTGATGGCAAAAGGAACACAAATCTGACAATCATTAGCATACAAATGAAAGTGAAGATTAAGCTGATGAAGCAGATCTCCCAATGGGGAGAGATAGAGTGTGAAAAGAAGTGGGTCAAAAAGAGAACCTTGGGGGACACCACAGTTGATAGGTCTATGAGCAGAGCAGACCGATACTCGCCCAAGACAATAGTCTGGTTCCTACCAGACAGATGTGATTTAAGCCATTCAATACTGGCTGTCGTTACCAAAGTGCTCTTGCAAGCGGCACATCAAGATCGTGTGGTCACTGGTATTGAAAGCGACACTGAGGTTGAGTAAAACGAAACAACGGATGTAGATGGTTCATCGATGAATAAATGGACATCAGAAGAAATGCGCAACAAGGCAGACTCGGCACTGTGTCGAATACGGTACGCAGATTGGTTAGATTCGAACATAAAATTACACTCGAGGTAATCGGTTTAACTGCTGCAGTCTTCCCAACTGAAGGAACATACGAAGCCGCAAGCGACGCGTTGATAATGACTGTGAAGAACGGAGCAAGAGAGTGTGAACAGCAGCTGAATAGCCACTCCCGCATTGGATCTAATGCACTTGATTTACCACAACTGATGAAAGATAGGGTATCCTCAGGGCAAACTGGAGAGAATGCCCGAGAGATGACTATCAGTTAACGATAAATAATCAGTAAGAAATTCATAATAGCACATTCATATAATAGTATGTAGAAAGTATTCATAGGGTGTCTAATCTTCTTAAAAATTCGTGGATCTATACAGTGTGATCTGGATAACTACCAGAATCTAATTATTCAGTCATGGGTAAATTTCCAACCGTCCAAAAATGTTATTAAATGCTCTCATAAATTTTTGCCTAAAGAAAATACAGCATATACTAGCAGAAACATAATCTCCTTTCCTAAGCAAGGGGTAACAAGATATAATAGGGGCATTTAGTTGTACTACAGCGCTTCAGATCAATATTGACTAAATTTACAGTAAGTAAAATGTATACATTATGTATCAATCAATTAATAATAATTTAATAAAGGACATTTAGTTGTCCCACAATGTAGTCTCTTGGCATAGACAAAATAAGTAACCCACGTGGGAGATGTATTAGTCTTATTATTAGTAGTAAAATTAGCAACAAGATTTGCATCTGCATTTACTGCCTACAAGTGATACCAGTGAACCGCTTTATCGATTAACTCGAGATTCTCCTCTCGGCTCGTTTCACCACTCACTCTAACCTCATTTTCCTCAGCGATGTCAACATACCCATGAATGTTGAAGACAGTCCAAGCGCGATGAAATTTTGCAAACTTTTTGACTCTTACAAATTGAAAATTATGTCAAAACAGCCAACTCATAGAAATGGAAACTGCCTAGATACTATATCATACTGCTTCGAATTATTCAATACCCTATTCACAATTTAAATGTAGAAGTTATGCCGGTCTCTGACCCTTACTTAATTATGTGCACCTGGGATAATGTCATAATGCCCACTAAATAAAGCCCCCAAAACAGATAGGTGGGACCTGAAAGACTGACCTCATCTCATTCATTTTTGATCTAGATAATCAGCTACGTGACACTCGCACACTCAAACCGGGCTTCATAGACATAGACAGAATACTAGTATCAAAAAATAAGGGTAACACCCTTTGAGATTAATGAATTTTATTCATAAACGAGCTTTCGCTTTGTCAGGCTTATGGAATGAAATTGATCAACATGTGAAATACACAGAATTTATACTGAATGATCAGACATGGGCTGGTGGAAAACGAATCGAAAACATAAAGAAGGTTATAGAAAAGCTATTAATCTTAAATATCTGCACACATAAACGATTCACACCCAATCAATCAGAATACCGCAAACACCACAGAGTAGAAGCTCCAATTACATACATCACAGATAATATACTTCAACATCTAGACAACAATAAAAGTGTCATACTTATACTCCCAGATCTTTCGGCAGCATTTAACACATATTAATCAAGATATATTACTTCACACATTACATCACCATTTTGGGATTACAAATAAGGCACATCAAGTACTTAAGTCATACCTACATGAGCACACATTCACAGTCTCCATTGACACCTTGACATTAGCACCTACACCTCTCCCTTATGGAGTTCCTCAAGGTAGCATTTTAGGACCTATACTATTCACGATGTATGCAAAACCTTTAACACACATTCTTAACACTTTTAACACAAATTACGAGCTATATGCGGTTAACACACAATTATTACCTAATGATCGAGACAACCCATGTGACATAGCATACAATGCTACTCTAATGGAGATGTGCTGAGATACAGAGATGGATGATAGCCTACAAATCACAGCTTACTACAGACTAAACAGAATACTAACTCATCACACCTAAATCAAGATGCAAACCTACACCCGATATCACACACTTGGAACCGCCACAATACGGCCCACATCACAGGTCCGCAACCTCGGTGTGATCTTTGACAAGCACTTAACTCCAGAACAACACATTAACAAAGTTATCATGTCATATGCACTTACGCAACATCTCATTTATATGACAATACCTCATACAACCAGCAACAGAATCACTAATACATGCCTTTATTACATCTAAGTTAGATTTCTGTAACACACTTCACATTAATTTACCTTAAACTGTTAAAAACAGCCTACAAAAAGTACAAAACATAGAAGCTAAACTCATCTTCAAATTTAAGAAATATGAACACATCACTCCATTATTACACCAACTCCACTGGCTTCCCATCACACACAGGACACAATTCGAAGTACTACTCTTATTACATAAAGCAATATACTCTGATGCCCCGCAATACATAAAAGATATAATCATTTGAAGGGAACATTCAAGAAACACATGCCAATCACAAACAATAACCATTGAGTTATATAACCACAGGACAAAGTAAATAGGGATAAGGATTTTTTCTTCAGCTGCAGCGCATATCTGGAACCAATTACCACCTCAACTTTGCTCAATTACACACTACAACACCTTCAAATCTCAACTAAAAACACATCTTGACATATAATTATCCATCTAACTCTTTAGCTGCAGCACACATCTGGAAGCAATTACCACCTCAACTCCGCTTAATTACACACTACATCACCTACAAATCTAAACTCAAAACACATCTTGACATGTAATTATCTATCCAATTTTCATCAGTTAATTTTGTAAAATTGTAAATATTTTGTACAAGGGGTATATATATATTTTTGGTAAATATGATGAATCTAGGGAGAGCAACATCTGACTCAATACTATATTGATAAGATGCGCCATACAAATATCTGATATTATTACTAAATAAATATTAAATCCACTGCACCTCACAGGTGTCAAACATAATGAAGAATATATGGTTCCAATTAAAACTTATATGTGCGGTAGCCTTTTTACATAAACTATTGCTTCAAAAATTATAAAACCGATGTAATTAAAAAATATTGCCCTATTCTTTATTAATTACTATCAAAGCATAATTGGCAATATAGGTATTATGTAGAACTGTCATGAGGATATAATCTTTGCTTCCTGCTGTCTTAACATTCATCTTCCAAAATATATATAGCGATATAGAGAACCTAAGAAATCAGACGGGCGTGACCTTTGATATGAAGTTTCTGTCCCTTTCACTATGTCCAGTACATGTATGATGAACAAGAGTAATATATGTCCTTCTCGTTGAATAAATCAGAATCACATTGTTAAATAGACTGAAATAATAGTGAAAATTTTCAATGTCTAAGTAAGAGTGACTCTGTGTGAGGGTTTACCTTAGGTACTAACCATGGTGGAGCGACTCTTTCTCAGGAAGGAGAGCAGGTCCCCGCCCTCCATCAGCTCGAGAATGATAAACTGAGGGTCATTATTGAGGCATACGCCAAGTAGCGAGATGATGTGTTCATGTCGGAAGTTACTCATGAGGAGAGCTTCGCGCAGGAATTCCTCTTTTTCTTGGTCGGATGCGCATTTACGTAATGTCTAGAGGAATAATGCAGTGGTAAACAGTAAGTATAACTCAGGAGTAGCAGACAATCTGGTGATATATTACAGTGAGAAACACTGAGTGGAACTCTTGAGTAGCAATGGTCTGATGGCATATTACAGTGGCAAACAGTGAGTGCTACTCTGAAAGGGCATGGTCTGATGGAGTAATGAGCACAAATCACATGAAATCTGATGACATCATATAGTGACTGTGAGTGTACTTCACAAAGGCCAAAGAGTCTGATATGGCAGTACAGTGACAAACAGTGAGTGCAACTTAAAAGGCCAACTGGTGAATTGCCATCTCATTAATTGTATTGATCACTTAAATTAAATGAGCAAATTAGATTTTTACCTTGACTGCAACTTTTGTGTCACCCGTATCAGCACCCAAGATATTAACAGCCACGCCCTCATATACCTCGCCGAATGCTCCCCGTCCCAAAAAATTCTTCAGCGATAGGTGCTCTCTTGAGAAATGGGGTAAAGCGGCGATATCTTCATCCGTTGGAATACATCTGTAAGCAATGCCTCAATACTGTATAACTCCGAGGGGTTGTAGGGGAAAAAATGACCCAGTTATTGGACAAAACTCATTCACAAAAAGAAAATGCAAAAGTTGTGACTTGTTAGAATGCAGAGTGAGTTGCAAATGGATTTAGGGGAAGCAGTTAGTCGAGTGGTAGGAACACCAGACTCGTAACCGTAAGGTTGCGGGTTCGAAACTTCCCACCAGTCGACTTTTCTGCGGTGATCCTCAGCAAGTCATTTATCCCCGATTGCT
>WURV02083335.1:0-20688 GCA_011762755.2 Epimenia babai | reverse complement strand
ATTATTTAGGCGCCTTAGAGACGTACCAGTTATTAGGGCGCCTCCAAAACAAATGGATTATTATTATTATTATTATCACTGTCGCGTGGATATACTGGAATAAACGAAAACCAGACCAAGTTAAAGATAATGTTCTGCAATACGCAGCATGTCTGGCAGACGGGTACTCGCCGTACGGCAACGCCGCTCTGACCTCTGCGCGACGTAGATAAATCAGCGACATGGTTCGGACTGAGGTTCAGGGATGCAGCCCCATTCTTGGGCGTGGCGGGTGGGCCGCCGGTCACGGTCGTCTTGGTGTACTGCTCTCGGTGCATTTGAAGAAAGACGTTCAGCATCTCGTGGACCCGCGACGTGTAACCGGCCAATTCCGTGACCTATGACCCGCGCAGATGGTGGGTTACAGCATGTGGACATGACAAATGATAAATACGGCAATCCCTTTATCGTACTGCAGCGCAAAGACGCGAAAGAAACGCTTCTGGGCAAAACACTTTGGTACTAATAAACAAATAAATAATAGGGAAAATTTTCATTATTATTATTTTACTTCTAAGTCAAAAGTGTAAACCCAAAACTTATATATAATACCCGTTGGCGCCAGTGGTTCACTGGTTAGAAGTGCTACCTTCCTTTCATGCGAGAGGTTGCGAGTTCGAACCAGCACAAACCGGGGATTTCCCCCTGTGCCTTCCACGACAAGAAATCAGTATGAGATTTTCGTGCTTGAATATTGAGAAAGATTTGTCATGGAATTAGTTAATATAAAGCATCTTACAATGCGCTATTTCTTGCAGCAATTTCTTGCGCTAGTCAATATTTGCAAGAAATCATCAACAGTTGCAAGAAATATGGCATTAGAGCAGTGCTCTAATCAGAGCAATTTCTTGCGCACGTTTATCCAATGGTATACGAGTATTCAACACGCGACTCCGTAATCCGTACAGTAAAAATACTATGACAAAATGGCGGCTTGTAAGCCAGTCGACATCGAAACTCAAAACCGAATAATTAATTAATGTCTCCTGAGAGCAGGCTATTTTTTGGGATTTGACGAACCCAAAGGGTCATAGTACCATGATAAAATCTAGCATGGCAGGCTGTGATAACAGCAGCAATTAATTCGATGTCACTTTCGGAATCACGGAGTTGTATACGCCATCTTTAATCGATCAGGTGATCACACGTCACAACCATCATTATCGCTGTCGATAAACTAAAGTATCTTGGTGTAAAACCTCCGCGTAATAAATTGCATGCAGACACTAGCGCAAGAAATATCGCAGCGTAAACGCCCTCTTGGGGATGTAACAGGGCAATATTGTACGTGCAACTCACATTCAATTATAAAGTAGGACCGAGACGTCGCCTCTTCCTTTTTTACCCATAAACCTAATCTATATAAACTATAAACAACATGGTAAACAAGTAAGATGTCACCAAACGGTAGGTACAGCCATCACAGTACGGCAACGTTCGATTTTTAACGTGGTTCTGCCGTGACCCAAACGACTGGGGTCGACATGACAAACTCGGTCATCCTGTTGCGGCGTATGATGTCTCTAAACGACCGTATATACTCGGCCATCGTCCCAGACCATCCCTGACATCGCCTGTACTCCTCACCTCCTTATACGAGGCCATCATTCGTTCGATGGCGTCTGCGGCGTTCACCAACAAATTTCGGGCCACGGTGAACATCTCTGTTCGGTCACTGACTCCGCCGTCGAAGTCATCGTCCACGCTCGTTCCTGCACACGAATTTAATATTTTATATTTTTTTCCAGAAGTAAAGAAAACAATATTTTTGTATTTAAGAAGGTTTAAGTAGTACCCCCCAAAATTTTACATGAACTGTATTCTGTTTCAAACCTATGCATAGTTACTAAAAACTTATTGAATAATGATTTATTAAAATAAGTAAAGTTAAAAGAAATACACTGTAAGCTAGATTCCCAGTTTTAATGGCCAAGACTCAAAAGGCATGTCCAAATTTCAGAGTACATTAATGAAAACCACTACAATAAAAAAATTACTCAAAATAATAAAATGAAAATTAAGCATAGAGTACCGATCAAATATCCACTAAAGAGCAGGTTTTTTGTGAGTATGACTGCGGAATTAACTAAGTAGGCACATCGTACAGATCAAGGTACGCACCGTCAGCTTTAATCTGTTCGGAAGTGAGCACTGGAAAAGCGACCATGATCAGCCCAGTTGCGCTCCAGACGTATTTCATGAGGAACTGTTCGAGCATGACGTACCAGAGACGCTGCGAGAGGATCGCGTTCATCTGGTCGACGAGCGAATTGTAGCTCTGCTTCAGCAGATTCAGCTCAATCTGGCGCAACGGAAAGTTCCCACATCAGACACAGGAAAATCGGTGGAAAATGGAAAATTCCCACATCAAAGAGAGCGATGTGGATTTCCTTCAATCTGGCAGGATGCCAGGTTTCCAAATAAAGTTCCCAGGCCAGACACAACAATATAGATACCGGTGGAAAGTTCCCACATCAAACACAGCAATATCGGTGGAAAGTTCCCACATCAAACACAGCGATATCGGCGCGAAAGTTCCTACATCAGGCACAGTGATATTGGTGGAAAGTTCTCTCATCAGACACAGCTATATCTGTGGAAAGTTCCCACATTAAATACAGCGTGCAGATTCACTTCAATCTGGCATGATGCCAGGTTTTCAAATAATGCAAGTGATTTAATTCCATGTGATCTGCCAGAGTGAAAAATTTCCACGATGGATACACCAGCGTGAGATAATGAGTAGGCAACTAATATAACGTCAGTCGGTGTAGGTTACAGTGTTCGGTGTAGGTTACAGTGTTCGCCATATCCTAAAAGTGAGAAAGATTAAGACCACCAACTCAGTGGTACTTGACCATGTACCATATGTATATAGCAACTATCACAAATTCAGCTAACTTTGCGACATATGCTGGTAATCTGGCATTTGAAACCAGTTCTGTGCATGGACAATGGTCAACTCCCCCCCCCTCTCAGACCAAGTGGTTTTCACTACGGCGTTTTTCATACCATTACGTTCAAGTTAATTCATTCCTCGTATTAACCACAGCATAGTCAGGCTAGCTTGATAAAAACAACCAACGTTACCACTGACAACGGGGCGAGTACTGATCTCATACTAGGTACATATACTACTCAAAATTAATTAGGGATCACCCATCCGATGCATTACACAACGGTATTCGAGCGTCAAGGCAGATGTTAAATGGCATTACTCGTCCGATGCATTGTATAGTTGATTAGCTCGCTGGAAGGTTTACCAAACCACGTGCAGACGATAAGTGGATAACAATGAACCACCCGGATCAGTTTCGATACCGGTTTCTGATCAATAGGGGTGTTCATTATTTCGCCAAATTCACACAAAGGCCTGCCGAGGAGACGTATTGATAATATGGCCATAGAGAGCTTATCTATAATGGCGGGATAGACAATGATACAGAATAATGGATAGAGAATAAAGGAAATTAATGATTAATATGCGTGCTTATTAGCACGGGTTACTCGTCTAAAACGCTGTACATGAATAAAAATATCAGCGAATTCCACTCACGATGTTTGTTTTAAATCGTGCAGAAATCGTCGTATTTAATATCCTAAATTGAAAAATTCCCATTTTTTTTATAAAATAACGGTTTTCATTGATAGGTTACGAACTTATGATATCATGTGAGTGACGTATTGTACCACTCGCATGATATAAGGACGGGCTCGAGGCCAACGAGATAATGGGAGATTCACTGAATGTCAAACTGGTTCATATCAGACCCAACTAGAGCATCCAAATCTCGCCGAGTTTTCAATCTCGAGATTTTGACGACATTGCGAGATGTCGATATTACTGTATACATCGCTTGTATATTATCGAGCTTTAGTTGTTATTGGGGGGGTTTCCCTATTTTATTGGGATTTTCCCGATTTTTATTGGGGTTTTCCCTGATACTAATAACAGTCATGCGTGATAATTTGGCAGCTTTGAAGGTTTGAATTGGCATTTTTACCGATGTAAGGTTACCATTTGCCAATGAAATAATAATATCACTAATACCCCCCAGTCCCACTGATCTCATTTACCCATGTATGTTGTTTCAAAATTTAGAAGGAAAATGCTGATCATAAGAATTTGATGCAATCGACATATTGACGTTCGTGACGTCTATATTCCAAAGGAACCAAATTGCGATAATGAAATGATGACTCCAAAGTTCCAAACAGAAAATATTGCCAGTCATTAAGCAAAATAGTATTTAATAATTAAGCAAATATTAATATATATAATAGTAAAGGCAATTTGGGTAAATCTAAACAATGTACGTATGCAGCTAAAGATTCCTGACTTAACGGAACTTTAATTAAATTAGATATACATCTGGTGACTGGCATACGCGCCATATAATATTATAGAATGCCCAGACTAAAGCTCGCGAAATTCTTGCAATACAACCAGTAAACCACCGGTCTTTGTTATGGCCTAGTTTTGTATACCAAGCAGACAGCGCAAGATTCAAACTCTGATTTGTATATATTACTTATATTAGTTTTTTCTTTTATTTATTCATATAGAGTCACGTAGCTATCGCGTATTTATCTCGAGTCTAATCCTATCGAAGGCATTCAGTTTATCAAATGTATCGGAGCAATGAAGTTGTTATCGGCCACGTGAGATTGTTACTGTTATTATCAGTCACGTGAGATCTGCAGCAAGTTACACTTTAGCACTCGGATTTCTTACATGAATCTATCAAATCGGGTTACATACAGGTGTAAAGAATACGCAAAAGAGCAGAGGTGCAAAATCTAGGCCGGTTTGATATGTATAACTAGAGCAAAAGATCTAGTCAGCCTAACTATAGCAAAAGATCTAGTCAGTAAAACTAAAGCGAAAAATATAGTCAATATAACTCAAGCTAAAAATCCAGTCAGTCTAACTACAGCAAAAGATCTAGTCAGTATAACTCGAGCAAAAGATCTAGTCAGTATAACTAAAAGCTAAAAATCTAGTCAGTCTAACGACAGCAAAAGATCTAGTCAGCCTAACTACAGCGAAAGATCTAGTCAGTATGACTACAGCAAAAAGTCAGTTGAGTTGAAAGAAAAACTCGGGAAATTTGCGAGAAGAACCAGAACAAGTGATACGGACCAAATGAAAGTGGAAACTTTGTTGTGTTTATTTATTACCTGTTTATTTTTTTGCATACATGGACGCCCTACATCATTACTACGTTGTGTAAGACAGCAATGATATTAGTGCACTCAAATACTCAAATACATTTCGTTTTGTATAATGAAATCATGTACTGATACCTGAACGAGCTAGCTCGATAAACATTTAGTCGATAAACCATCGAGTTCAGTAAATAAAACATTCGGATTACGAAACATTCTGTTCGATAAAGCATGTGGCTGCATAAACATCAAGTGGCTGTATAAACATCAAGTGGCTATATAAATATAAAGTTGCTGCATAAACATAAAGCAGCTGCATAAACATCGAGTGGCTGCATAAACATCAAACAGCTGCATAAACATCGAGTGGCTGCATAACATCCAGTGGCTGCATAAACATCAAGCGGCTACATAAACATCAAGCGGCTACATAAACATCAAGTGGCTGTATTAACATCAAGTGGGTGCATAAAATTCAAGTGACTGCATAAACATCGATTGACTGCATAAACATCGAGTGGCTGCATAAACATCAAGTGGTTGCATAAACATCAAGTAGTTGCATAAACAACAAGTGGCTGTATAAATATCGAGTGACTGCATAAACATCGAGTGGCTGCATAAACATCGAGTGGCTGCATAAACATCGAGTGGTGGCTACCGACCTTGTGACCTCCGTAAAACGCGATCTCCTCCGCATTGGTGATGATCCGCGAGTGTACGTAGCGGAGATTCCCCTTGCGCCTGGCCTCTTCGGCGACGAGTTTCCCGAACTTCGGCGAGAGCGCGCGGAGAATCTTCGCCGTACACATCGACACGCCGACGCCGATGACGGTCGGGAACACCGGGCCGGAGCCGCGACGCGCGGCTAGCCGATACAGCGCGATCCACGTGATCACGATGTCCAACAGCGGCTTCGTCAGCTGAGAGTAGAGGTGCGCCAACGACTGCGAGAACATCATGATGTCCTCCGTGAGACACTGGTCGGCGTTCGACAGACGACTATCGAGGTTGCTCACCCGATAGTACGTCTGCTCCTTGAAATACTGCTCGTACGAATAGTTCACGAGGCGAGTGCGGAACGCCAGCGACAGCTTGCCCTCGAGGTAGCGAATCAAACTGTTGACGAACGTCGCCGGTATCGCGAGAACGATCCATTTGGATAACTGCACGAAGAACTTGACCGCGTTACGTCGCACGATCGTCTTGACCATAGACCCGTTCAGTTTCGCGACGTATATCGACAGGAACGTCCGCGTGAATAACGACATCGAATGCAGCGCGACGAATCCGAATTCGCGCGTGAATATCCCTGGCACGATGATTTTTATGAGGAATTTGAGCTGTTTTATAAACTGTTTATTGAACGCCGGCGAAGTCTTCCGCGGGCCTGCGACATCGCGCGAGTCGGTGGATGTCGATTCGTTGCTACTGAGCCACGGATTCAGTCTGTGTTTCAGCAAGGGAGAGTACTTTTGTATTGCGTACGCGGCCACCAGTGCTGTCCCTACTCCACCGAGAAGGTGTAACTTTCCGAGGTGACTATCGGTGATTTTTAAACCCAATGTTCTTAATATATGATGAATTTTGATTGACATTGCGAGCGAATTATGAGAGTCTGTTTGATGAGGGTTGATCAAACAAATCTAATGCATTCCGTAAGAATAGAAGTATCTATCGTACCATTAGACACACAGAATAAACATAACGGAATTATGCCTGTCTGTTTGATGAGCCTTGGTCAAACAACTCCTATGCATTCTGTAACAATAGTAGCATCTATCATACTGTGAGACCCGCAGAAAAGAAAACATTCCAGAATTATGAGAGTTGGTTTAGCTAGTCTTAGTCAAACAAATTTAACGCATTCCGTAACAATAGAAGCGTCTATCGTACCATTAGACACAAAGAATAAAAATGATAAAATGTCGTATCAAAATTCAACCAAAATATATATAGATATATCACTAATGTATACGACACGCAGAATAAAGAATGATCAAATTTTGTATCAAAATTCGACCCAAATATAATAGAGAGATAACTCACTAATGCATACATTGTTAATATCATTTGTATAAAGTAGATGTCCCTATAATATAACAATCTCGCCTATGTATCATATATTCATCCTCGTTGCATATTCGTGAACATATTCGGCCTTTTTCGAATCAACGATTATATTTAATATATGCACTCCATTATGACACCACAATAAATATTAAGACCCTCTAACCTCTATCGAAAATTTCCTTGACCTTGCAAAATCACAGTATGTGGATATATGTAATCGTAGGCTCACTACTACCTAGGTAGTCATTATCTAGGTCATTCTTGACCTTTCACAAAGCTAGCGAAATAAATGTGGTTAACACGAGAAATTGATTAGCTTCACGCAGGGGTGGGGTAAAAACGGCTACTTTGAAAAGCCCACCAAGTATGAGGAGACGATTGACCTTACAATCGGATGACTCCCTAATGGGGAGGTAAGCAACTTAGAGCCTATCCATAGAGTATCTGAAGCACAACCATGTGAGGGCGAAAAAGCCCTAATAGAACCCACACTGCAAGGGCTACCCAGACCCCCACTGTTCGACCCCAATTTCACATTCCAGTAAGACAATGAGCCTAAGCATTCTGCAAACATAATAAAAACATACCTAGAACACAAAACCACTGATGGCACACTTGCTGTTCTGAGATGCCCCCTCAGAGTCTGGCCCGCAACATCATCCAGGCTATTTGGGACTACATGGAGAGGGAGAAAAACATTTGGAGCAACATACCGCCCGAATATCTTCAAAAACTACATGCCACTGTTCCGAGCAGAATCAAAGCTGTTTTTAAGTCAAATGGTGGGCATACAATGTATTAAAATTTCCTACTGACTTCTTTCTTTCATACTATGGTTGATGTATATTTGTAGATTTGTTTATTTCTGAACAAACAAAATAAAGCCACAGAAATGTCATCCAGTGAATTATTTGAACAATAATGCAGGTGGCCCAAGAATTTTGCTCAATACTGTATTTTGAATGATATAAATACCATAACCCTACAGGTTGTATATGAAAACTGACATTTGTTACAACTTTAAGTTAAAGCTTAAGTTATGTAAATTTATCCTGGTCCATCCTTCTAAAACTGGATTTTTGTAAGGCGCCTGCTGCCGCTAAAACTATCATGGCAGTGCGTTGATATGTGTACCGTTGTCTCACAATTTTATATAGACAATTAATGTAAGGGCGCAGTGAACTTGGTGGGTCTGGCCGCTTATATTCTCCCATGACACCCAAGGACCTGAGCAGAAAGCAGATACCCTAAAGCGTGACCTCGTAATCCTAACCCTAAACCGGACCGACCTAGTTCATTGCGCCAAGGTAAGCTACGTACTAGTGACTTAGTAAGTAGCTACACATGATATAGCTCTACTATAGCTCATTAACTTAGTAAAACTAGAGTCAAAAATAAATATACAATCCCTTTAATGCCGTATGATAGGTAACGGGTACAATTTTACAATAATAAATTTGTCTTGCGACTAAGTTTAAGAGTTAAAACACATTGCTCGAATCGAAAATCTGTCATCATTGATTCCGTTTATGACATAGTGTATGATAACCTTAACTCACAGTCGACAATGGAGTGAACCGGCACCAAAATGTGTGGTATACAAACGAGGAAGCCTGTAAACCTACTACCAACAATCTTTAATATGTAGTATTGTCCACATCATATTCGCTTAGTCATGCATTGTAGCTTACCGTCGCCTGGGCGGATTCACGAGACTAGAGTACATCTATATAATAAACCCATAGGGACTCAATGATATGCGATATTTGTATATCAAGTTACTCAGAGAAGTGGAATTGCTACCCTTATTGAGGTAACGTCAATATAGGTAACACCGCAAAATTAGTAGATCATGCAATTTCGAATGTAACATGCGTATTACAAATATCTGTGTATGCCCCTGGTATGGTAACAGGACTTGTACCGACATGTTCTCATGGGAGTGTTCTACAATCAAAGTTTCTAAATGCGCAGAAAAAGTCTGTCCGCCTCTGCAGCTCAGATGATCGAGCACCAAACTGGTTTAGCTCGGTGGCTAGAGCGTGTTTCTTGAATCCAGAAGACTCTGGTTCAATTCCAATTCTAGCCATTATACTACCAGTGGCGCTTTTTGGGCGGTCTGCGGCGTCGTCAGGTAAGGCCTTTCCCTCAGACGAGTCGTGTTAGCTGTGTTTCGGATGATTCCTGGGTGTTCTTTATGGCGCTTACCTCTTCGATATTTCGTCATGCGATGCGAATGCCCATCAATTATCACAAACTTAGCGGAGTGGGCGACATATACGGGCTGTCGTAGGTGTCTGGAACTGGTCGTGTATATGGGCGAAGGTCAAGTGTCTGCCCAAACTCGGATATTTTTTTACTACGGTGTTTTCCCCCTTGCCTTATAACTGAGACTAATTCCTTTCTTATGTTAACTTAACCGCATAGGCTGGCATTGTGAAGGGCCAGAAAGATGGCCTACACAACGATTACCTTGGTAATAAGCATCTCTCGAAACTGAACCAGTTACCTGGATATCGTGGGTTCGAGTACCACGAAGATAAAGTATTCATTACTATTGTATAACGAATTCTATCACATATATTATATTCGGATGTACGGATATGTTATAGTTGAGCGTCGCATCATAGGAATGGGCGATAAGGGAATATTCATTTTATTTTTATTCGATTTCTAAATGGTCTACGTTAGTCTTGTATCCTGTCATTAATAAAGTTCTTCGGACCAACGTGGGTCAAGATTGTGCGCATGCGCGTAAGGTTTTTTGGTAGTATGGATCTGGAAGAGCATCACTCGCCGGATTTATTGTTATTCAAATTTGTTCAACAATGCTCACGTATTATTGTGTACTAGGCTGTAAAAACGATTACAAAAAACCCCATGATGTACCGTATACCTCGGGGGAAACGTCAACGCGCGTGTTTTATATGCGCCATTAACCGCAAGGACAATTTTGATAAAGACGCAGCCCGAATTTGCGGGGAGGATGTTGAGGCAAAATATCAAGAGCCAGACGACGTCAGAGAATGCTGTAATCAGCACAGAGAGTAAGTCCTGCATCCTGAATTAGACAAGCTCCAGTCTCATTCTTTAAAGTTTCTTAATCCTTGCGAGCATCTGTTTCATGATCGCGACCCCACTAGACCGGCGCAGGAAGTCTGCTGTACATATGAAAGACATGTATAGCATGTGACATTTATTCAACTCTCAGATTTACATTGTAATTGTAATTTTCAATATTAGCCTACATAATGATAAAAAATATGGATTTTTCACTTAAAACGTAACTTACCACGGTAGTAGTTTTTAAACACCAAAGGAGGTAGATCTATCGTAATGACATCTAATGTCCTATCCATATCAGTTTAAAAGGCATTACCTTCTTATCAATGCTATTTTCTGATAGAGTAGCATAGTAATATGGCAACACACACTTCTATTTTATATGGCATGGCACAAGTGTGTAGAGGACTTACCCAACAGGACACTGGCAATGTGGTCACTGTATTCTAGGGAGAATTTCAGATGCACGGTGTAGACGTTTCGAGGCACAGACTTCTCCCAGCACCAAAAATCACCTCCACGTTATTGTCATCAGGGGATGACACCAGGTACTGTATGAAAATATACAATTTTTGTTACATTTTCCTATAATTTCAGGCCACTTTGATGGTATCTATGAATTAGCAACATAATTCATCTTGAACGTTTATGTGCTTAGGGAGTCCATGGTATTAGATGGCATACCTGATAATATTAAGCACTTAAAAATCAATCTGTGTATTTCTAACTGAGGTGAATTTTAGCATCCGGCCCAGCCCAAACTCCCTTTTCCTATTCAAATTTGCGTGTGATTAGTTATTAAAGTTGGCACATAACTTGAAGAAAACATTACAAGAATTGAGTGATATTCAAATCTGCAATCTATGTACGTATGCCATATCTTAGGGGAGCACACTCGCGGCCTTCCCGTCGGCGTCAAGATGCTTCATCGTTCTATCCAAATTTTTTAACAGCTGACGTCCGTCTTCCCAACCACCAAATGATCATAAATATATTGAAGGTTTACTTGTGGGTGACAGACGAGAGTGATCGGGACCCACAGAGTGACGTTGATCACGCCTATGAACGCAGAAAGTGATAATTGCCCATGATCACCCACTTCGGCGGCCATTGTGTGGTGGTCGGTTACCAACAGGGTATACTACCAAACAACACTTTCGCGCATGCGCGGATAAATTACCGAAGAAGTCTATTCGTTATTTGTTAATAACGAAATATTTTGTAATAAAACAGAACAACGATCATCCAAGACTAATAACTTTGCCAAGAACGTATTATTTTCCAATACCTATTCTTTTCGCACTCGACTTCCACGTTGTCCACAGGAGGAACTGTCTGCCCGAGCTAGCGTTCCGCCATAGGTATTTTATGAAATAATAGGGAAATGGTAGAGTGTAAAACGATCACCCTTCACCAACCTAGCTACACCAAAATGGACTGGGAGTACTATTGATCACGTAATAGAGTTACGAACGTAACGGTGGCTGTTTAATTAAGCTTATAAGCTTTGGCTAACTACAATACGATCGATATCGATCGATATACAGTACATAGACATAAAATGCTCATTTTAGTTAACTCAAGCGTGTATGCCATTCAATTCAACATTTGCGTTGGCAGATAGCCCTTATGATTATAATAACGTCATTTCTTTATTTATTTTCTAAAGAAGACAACTTAATTTTTAAAGAATATTTGGAAATTATCCCACGTCATGTTATATTTGGGTTAATTAACGAAATTCCGTGCATGAAACGTGACTTCGTCGCATGACAGACGAAGCACCGCATGGAGTCTTATAGGGTCGATTCTTGGCCATGTTTCTAGCGCTATGACTACGCTAACAACAATTGGATCCTAATTCTCGTGGAACGCGTGGTCATGAATAATTCCCAAACGAGCCAATGACGACGACTTTCCTGATCGTCTGGTGTACAGCTCATGGACTGCGTTCATCGAAGGAACAAAGTCGGTACGTACCCATAGATAATAGGAAGAATTTTGCAAAATTTATATTCTTTTGCGATATATAATTGTAAGAAGGCTAAATTGCATGTCAATTACATGGCATAGTATGGCATTGAAAAGATATTCTATGGTTTGCTCTGCATTTGGTATTCAGTGTTGATATTGCTAGGAGTTGTCTGGCAATATGAAAACGTGATAAAGGCATGGAATGTCATTACATTGCATGGGATGATACGTTATGGTATCGTGTTTTGTATGGCACGAGACCCATTTGTATTGCAGACAGAGACCACGCTTATAATTACGCGCTGTAAAGTGTGGTGGAATGCTAATAAAAACAATTTGATAAAACCCATATTACGCTTCATTTTCATTCCGAGTGGAAGGACACTACAGAGCTTTAGGTTCAGTATTTTATAGCGATAAAATTTTATCAAGCACGTTAATATACATTTTGACGTACATAACATATCAGGTAATATATTATTACATAGAATATTAACATAAAAATAACGCTGTCTTCATTAGTGGGTAATAAAGACGTTAATATCTCCGTTTCGTCTACAGTATTTAGATACAATAATAAATAATACCATATCATAATTCTCTAGCGTGAGTAGTAAGCATTGTGCAATACGCGCCCGTCGTATACATATTGCGTGCTTAACAATAGAATGGGATAACTCAGTCGTCTTGGCTATTATCGGTCCTTTACAAGATTAGCGTGTGGTTAACACCATAAATAGATTAGCCTAATTATGGTTCGTTGAGTGAGAGTGGGAAAACACCGTACCGAACAGTACCCGTCTGGGCAGACAGCTGACATTTGCCCGGAACACGGGGCGCAGTTACGGATAAATGGGATAAGAAAGAAAAAGCGAGGTTCTAATGGTACTCTATTAATGGCAGCAGTTATTACTGTTAAACGTACTTATTACGTATTGTTAATGCTATGATTGGGCCATCCGCGTCATGCGATTGAGGAGTATTATGTTTGTATTGAGATTATACATCGTATACGTGTTTTTTCTTCTAGATATTTTAAAAGATACATCATTCAAATGAGCTGTTACAACCATGGACGCGTCAGGAAACCGACCCAATATGCGCGTTTCGTATGACGAAACGTCGAAAAAATTCCACAGCGAAACATTTCTCGAAATCTTGAAGCGTTTAGAAGACACACGATCGCGATCTGTAAGAACTATTAACCGTTCGGAAGAGGCGAAATTGGATTTCTTTCGGCGACAGGTCGAAACGGATCGACATATATTTAATCGCATGAACACACACCTGGTTAAAGAATACCACGAATCTCTCATGGACCACATAGCTCATATGAGGGTTTTGCAGAAAATAGCGCAAGAGCGATTGGCGAACGGTGAAGATGTTGAACGCTACGGATTGTATGGCGCAGACAATGTTAGGAAATTTGACCTACTTTCGCGAATTGAAAACGAAACCAAACAGTTATCGCCGACTGCCAGGCGAAGACGAGGCGCCTTCAGATTGCTAGATCATCGAAACAAGTCAACAGTTTTTGACCGAAACATGCAAAGAGACGAGTTTTTTCAGCAGATAAGGAGTTACAATAGCAGACAAACTACGCCAAAAAACCGAGACGATGTTCATCCGACACACGAGCACACGAAACTGATTCTTCCTCCGATTTGTGCCACAAAAAACACCCTTTCGAACATCGAACAGAACTCAAGACTGTATTTTCCGGACGATTGGGATTTTGTTACTACGGATAATTGCGATATTAATATTATTACAGACGGTAACCCTCATTAGTGATACAATTATCTACCTAGGTCCTACCATAATACTGTTCGCTACGGCGTTTGACAAGCCCGTCAATTTTCTCTACTACGCAATAGCTTTTATCACACCATTGATAGCGACATAATGATGCGAGCTGACTAACAGGTTCAACGGCAAAGAGGACATGCTATAGGAGAGGTGGGACCTGATAAACGTCAGCTAGTCGTTTTTTGTTATGTATGACCCTCAGCACCTCGTTTTTCTTCCATATTCTCCATATTCTCTATGAGAATAGAATACACTAGAATACACTAAAATACACTCGTCGATAAAGAGGTTAGACACTTGATATGATCTTTTTCGGGTGACATCGGTCTCTTGAAAAGAATAGCTGTTGTGAACTTTCATTGATAATTATTAATATATCAGCAATAAAAAGCTTCCACTGGCTGAGACGTTGAAGGTATTTATCTGCTATAGTTTTCCGTGATTCCGAACTCAAAAGTGACCACATCGTCTTCACCAAGGTTAAACACTTAAAGCCATAGACTTGTCTATATCAGGGAAAAAAACCTTCCTGCAACCCTTTCCTCAGCCTGAAAATAACATATTTGGTAATGCGAACTACAATTCTTGAAAATAAATCATTACTAGGGAAATATCGTTTCGTTAAGGGTGTAATGTGTTCGGTAGAAAGAAATAACATCGAAGCCATCTTTCGCGTAACGTTGTCGTCGCGTTAACGGTGTATTTAGTGTTTTGGGCCACGTTTTTAGCATCGCATTGTCATCGCGTTGACGATGTGTTGTGTATATGGCTTTACTTTGGTATACTTTTATTTCTGAACGTCGACCCGTTACTCTGAAATCTGGCATTAGCTGACCGACATGATTCTATATTAACAGCGATGTAACATCGGATCATTCACCACAGCAGAAGGCAGTCCGCCATTCGTTTGCAGGTTTTCGCCGAGATAATACCATTTATTTATTTCAGACTTCTATACAAACAACATAATACAATTCATATACCTGTATATAAGTTAATGGCTACTCTAACTCGAGTGTTGAGATATCTGTTTAAATACTTGGAGATACAAGAATGTGTCTAATAGCAGCTTCCATCTGCTGATGCTTTTTGAAAATATTTTATCACATATAATAGTTTTTCTCTTTACGAAAACGCCCCGGAGAACTAAAGCATTTCTTGATCATTAGCGATGGTAAATATCTCGCTGTAGTATCTTTTCTTTGCTACTCAACAGACAACGCGAGTCAACCGCGGTCCGATTGCAGCACGCGTGGAGGGCGAGGTCTGTAGATAGCTCACACCGAACGTGGTGTTTTCCTACTTCTCAGAGATAGAAAGGCAGATAAATATGTCGTTTTTGTCGGCGCTAGCCCACGACCTACAAATAACCGATAGGGCGTTCTAACAACTCAGTGAAGATGCTTTTCTGCGTATTCCTCCTGTGGTCTTTCCTGATACTCATCAACCTTAATGGGTATGTCCAATTAGGACCAATCCTCTTAGGTCCACGGCAATTATAACACGTTAATTTGTCCCATTAGGTCTAATTTGGTTGATTTTGGGTAGATATCCTGTTAGGTCCAGTCGTGCCTACCTCCTTATATTTGCAGTCACATCGAACGATGTTTTTTCCGAATCTAATCCCAGAACTAACTTCTGTTATGTCATTTCATAGGCTTTAACATTGTTGATGCCAGACAAAAATTTATTTCCCTTATAATATGTAGCCTACACGTAGATAATGCATTCTCTAATCAGGTCAGTTCCTATTCTTTGTGGAATTAATGACGCAAACATCGATGAAATACGTCAAAATTACAATCATACCGAACAGATTTGGTACACATAATTTTTATTTTTATGAAAGTTGTAAAATAAAATTTATGGCTTTCAAACTTTGCCAAGAATACACCCTACCTTGGAAACCGCCACAAAGACGAGCTGTTGCTCACTATTCAAGCACGAGTTTTTTTGAATTGTAACAATATTAAATAACTTTCTTACAGCAACACATTTTACGTCAACGTTTGTTGGGAGTAATAAAAAAATAATAAAATGCTAACTTATCGTAAGGTGCTTAACGAAGTACGGCCATACACAGCGCCTGCGCCGATATACATGGTGGTCGAGAACCCAGAGATAGCCAAGGTAATGTAAAAATAATCTTTAGTACGGTATTTTTAAACTATCGTTCCAAGATCTACCGTATATACTGGCCTATAAGTCGATCCGCCTATAAGTCGACCCCCCAACTTTGGCTGGCGAAATCGTGGTTTTGCTCTTGACCCGCCTATAAGTCGAGGGTGGAGTTTGAGGGTGCAACCCCATCTTCAGTCATTCACTGCGATCGGCCGCCATTATAATTTGGATGGGAAACTTACCTTATGTAATCATTCAAGGATCCCATGCATTCATACCAACGATTCACCCACCACTTTTCACAAAAACACAAAAATTTAAAGATACACAAATAAAAAGGGCGATAGTCTACATAAAAGAGTCATTACCTAAAAAGAGAATGCAACAGAAAGACGTCCGAAGGTCCGTATCAGTATATTTTTACTGCCCAAAATTTTTTGATTTTTATTGACCCGCCTATAAGACGAGGGGTAGACTTTAAGGATTGAAATTTTGTCTTTGAAAACCGTCTTATTGGCGAGTATATACGGTATTTTCGGTTACGAACTTCAATTCGATCAACTGTCAAAAGACGTCTTTTAAGCCAATGACGCCATCTACAAGAAAAGGATGCGTTCAAATATATATACTGTAAATTGGGGAAGATTGAACGCAATTGAATTTTTATAATTGAGTTTATGGCTTCCCGCTATATATAAAATAAAAAAGACCTTTATACTTCTACTAAAACGTATATCAAAGTGTATGCTGTTTTTTGTCCATGGCTGTTGAGTCTTTTGGCCAGCTAAACGACCTACTTTTGTGCCGCAAAAGCCAACAATGCAATACTGGTAGTATGGCCCGGTTATTTTTGGTCCGAAAAGCATGATTCCGATCGGGAATAACATGGCGACTCTATAGTCGGACAAGAATAACACCATACGCGTTGTTACGTAGCGTATTACAGGAAAGACATCCAGATTATCAAACGTACCGATTCCATCTAAGGCAGCATCCGCGCCCACTTTTCAGTGCTAGTTGTACAATGTTGAAACGAGGCCCATCTAACCGAGAGGTTGCGAGTTAGAATCCAAAAACCCTAGTATTTTCTTGTGCCTTCAACATCATCTGCGCGAGAGGTTGCGAGTTGAAATCAGCAAAACCTAGGCGTTTTCCACTGTCTTCCACTTCAAACTAGAAATGTACTGCCATTAAAAAGTAGCAAATACATAAGCTTTTCTCTTTTCGTATTCCGTCTTAAGCCAATTCAATGATCGGACTATATTTTTATATATACATATTAATACATAACAGAACGAACGCCTGCATTTGCTGTACCGGCGTCTTATAGAAATGGAGGACACGCCATCCTCAACAGACACCGTAGCATTACAAGAGTCGAAGACACCATCGGTTGTCTCCCGTGCTGGAATACAGCCACTTAAACCAAAGTCGTCCAATCGCAGTACGTAGTTATTATTTTATGTATGTAAAATATGTTTTTTCTCTCCACATCTGGCATTGATCTTGTCCTTTTATCTTCCAATGTACACTTGATATTTTTTTTTATTCCACAGATTCTTTGTTTCTTTAGTTTTGTTATGTTTCTGATTTTGGACGAGTATAATATTACCTTTTTCTTATATGTAAAAAGTAGATTTGTCAAATCCTTCAATATAAACTATTATGTCTACTTTACAGTACAGTATATGATGTATAGAACTGATATATCTATGTAAGCCAACTGAAATGTACACATATATATGCCATCATGTTAGTGTATACCTTTTACACTATTCAGGACAGTAGGCTTATAGTTTATTGTATTTTTTCTGTTATTTTTGCCATTTAAGTGTATTGGTATTTATTTACCTAATAAACATTAGTGACTATAAACATGATATTTATTGGGGTAGCCGATGTGGTTTTTTGAATAGCTGGAGAGAAATTCGCAGTTTTTTTCTGTGCATTTCTTTCCAACTACTCAATATAAACGTCTTTTTGTGTTAATGATTGTTACTTTCATTCGGACAAGACCGAGACCTCAACTTTGGGGCTACAGGTAGTGTCGATTTACCTTCCATTCTCTTATATTGCCTATACTCACGGTGGAATGACCAGACTGTGTCAATTGGTGGTTGACGGACATTGGTCCTCCATCCAGCCACACCAGCCGTCTTTTAAGTCAACGGATACCAGGTTACCACTTGGCGTCTTTACTAAAATATTCGTATGACCTGGTATCCGAAATCGCTATAACATAGCATGGACAAGCAGACCTGCCGCTATGTATTAGTTTGTATTGTATTAGTACGGGATCAGAGATCAAGCTTTTTTATTTTCAATAAAACATATTTGAACAGCATTCCCCAGTGCGCAATAGACCCAGATCTTTTTCAGGTTTAAAGTCAGCGATAAAGCCAAAGGGAAAACTTTACGAATTATATGAAGAATATCAGGACATGGCGGGGATAGTTCTCGGCCATGACAAACCTCGTAAAATCACGCAAGATGAAATGAAGGATCGAGAAGCGTGAGTTAAATTCATTGCTGTCCTATATACTTCCGTGTTTTTCTGCATTGTCGCAAAAACTTCCGGTCCATCGAATCATGTCATCGTTAGTCCATTTTAATTTTGCTAGAAAATTTGATACCAATTTGTTCAGAACTCATTCCGTAAATTTGTTAACAGACGGACAAACGAACGGACGGACGGACAAACTAAGGCCAGGAAATTATATATCCTCGGTGGAGATTAGAGTGTACATTTCCAGATGAAGAAAAAAATTACGTAATATATCTAATCTGATAAACCATTTTTATTTATATAATAATACATGATTACTATTGCGTTTAAAACATTCTCCAATGTGTTTACTCCACTGCTGAAGAACACTTTCAAGCGAGGGTTAATGCTAAATGAGGTTTTTTTTGTGTGTGTAATGAGTATGTATGAAGAGTATTTATTTCAATCTGCGCCCCTGCCCAGGATGCGAATGCACATAAAAGCTCGATTGTCTAACTATATCGGCCAGTTCCCGACATCCTCTGTGAATCTTCGCTGGCAAGCGCGGCTTGCGGACAGCGATTACAGCATCGATGATATCGTCTGCCTCGCCGCACAAGACGGCCCATTCCGCCAATTGCGCATCATAAGTAGGAACAGCGCATTGCTGGTTCACGATTCTCTCTCTCAGAGTTGTCGCGTGATCTCGAGACGATCGTACGGTCACCCTGACAACCCGATCCATAGAGAATGGCGCACTCGAGACATGCGTAACAAGGTCGTACGCATGTCGAGAAAAGGCGTCAAAGTCGACCTTGACTCGTATTCTATGGCGTAATGGCGGATTATAAAAATCTTGATTTTAAAACAGTATTTTATTGTAAGCATGCAGAATACTCAGAGAAAAATCCGTCCGGAATCAAGTATACGGTCCATATTGCACATAATCAAAATTTCGGAATAAAGTGTTTTTGAGCTTAATGAACTAGTTGAAGCTAACGACTATTGAGTTAGTAGTATTCTGATCGCTTTTCTTGCACTTGCAAAAGAGGTGTCTGTCAACAAATATGATCGAATAATGTAAATTTATAGATTCTCCATAATTGGTTGGGTTAGGCCATAGACAGTAAATTACAGTAATATTTTTAGTCCTGAATAGATGCAAAAAAATTTATTAAATTTCACCAAAAAGATCTCATTATTCACGTGTACAATAGTTGTATTTCACGCGTTTAGTCACATAACCAGCTCAGCTCAAAATTGCAGCGCATTTTCAGCTTTAATTTTGGCGCGAATCCACGTGGTCTCGCGAAAAAGCAGACGAACTTTGCAACATTATCTACCATTTTTACGGTAAATTAAATAAAACACAATAAAATAAAAAACCACAGCCGTAATGTTATAATAGCCAAATACTTTGTAAAGCGCATGCTTACATCTCAATACATATCAGGTAAGCGATAAGTATCAATCGACAATTATGGTAAAAAATCCTACTGCGTTTTTTCTAATAAATAATCTAATCATATGGGCATGATAATTCGCTTAGTTCCACGCCGAGTTCGTTTACGATTTATATTTTTTGCATACTGAGGCATCAGCTTTGGCAAACCTGATCTTAGGACTAGTATATTAGCTTCAACAAACGTCATCTTCAAAAAATCTATTGACATGGCTCACCTGAACCAGTCTTCGCCTGCAATCCTTGCACAAACAAATCCGAGCACTGCTCCTTTTGGTTCTCTCATATCTAAAACAGAATGCCCAAACATAAAGGAACGCTTATAATCTATTAGCTACTAGTATTAACCACTCATAATTCAAAATGTATCGTATCTTCTTGTTCTCTCTGTCTGGGGAGAAGAAGTTAACTCTTCTGCATTTTACAAGCTATGTATGTATGTGTGTGTGTGTGTGTGTGTGTGTGTGTGCGTGTGCGTGAGAGAGAGCAACGG